>VMDO01014967.1:5136-52866 GCA_007922755.1 Pedetes capensis | reverse complement strand
AGAGAGAGAGAGAGAGAGAGAAAGGAAAGGAAGGGAGAAAAGGAAGGTGGGCGGGAGGGAGGGAGGGAGAAACCACCTAAATACAGAATAGCAGAGAAAACCAAGCAACACTGTCTGGCCTGTTGTATGTAGGGTCACTATGAGTTGGACACTGACTCAATGGCACCTAATAGCAACAACATAAATAAATAAACTACAGCTTAACTGACACTCCACTGTCTCTTTTATGTTCCAAGATCCAATCATGTTTCCCTGGTCTCCTCTAATCTGTGATGGCCCAATATTTTATCTAGCATCCTTCAAGTGGTTTGTCTGATCTTTTTCTCATTCAACTACTAAAAAAATAAAATAAAAAATTTGCCTGGGTGTGGTGGTTCATGCCTGTAATTCCAGCGATTTGGGAGGCAGAGGCAGGAGGTTCTCAAGTTTGAGACCAGAGGCAGTCTGCATAATCTAGAAAGACCCTGTCTCAAAAACTAAAAAAATGGGCTGAGGGTGCAGCTCAGTGGTCCAACAGTTTCAAAACATGCAAGCATGAGGCCCTGGGTTCAACCCTCAGTACCACAAAAATAACAATAACAATAAAAATAATAAATAAATAATAAAAATTATGCAGACACCTAATGGGTTAGTCAGCTTGTGCCTCACTGGGGCAAAATACCTGACAGAAAAAAACTTATGGGAGGGATGATTTATTGGGGCTCATGGGTTAGAGGATTTTAGTCCATAGAACAGGGCAGCACAATGGCAGGACAGTCAGGGAAGTAGGGTAGATAGCAAGGCCTGTGGCAGAGGACCTCATGTTATGGAGGACTAGGAGGAGAAAGAGGTTCCTGGAACTGGGGGCCCACTAAAACCTCCTGCCCCCAGTGATCTAGTTCTGCCCCCAGTGACCTAGTTCTGCAAAGCAAGGATCCACTTCTGCAAGCTGGGATTCCCCCCCCCCGCCCCCCGCCTCCAATGTTCCATAGCCTCCTAGGACAGCATCATCACTTGAGGACCAAATGTTCAAACACATGACCTTTGGAGGATGCTTTAAATTTAAATCATAACACCCAATATGTAAATTAGATGGAAGTAGATAAGCTCTGGGTAAAATTTTTAAAGAGCCTAAACATTAACCCAGCACCTGCGTAGCTATGTCCATCCATGCACCCACACCTTCCCTTTTTCCAGCCTCTGAGGCTCTTACTGGTAACTTTAGGGACTCTGGAGAAAGTAGTTTGAGCGTTACTCACTGGTGACTGTAAGGGGAGTTCACTGCAGATGAGGTCTCTCGTCTAGATCCCCAGGGACTTGTTCATCAATTGGATACATAGACCTCACCCAGGACATAGTAATCAGAATGTCTGCTGGCAGGAAGGCTTGGGTGTTTAGATTTCCTACCCACAGATCTGCTTGTGTGTACGCTGAGGCAAGTTTGGAAAATGCCACTTTAGAAGATCTAAGAGCAGTGCTACTTGACCTCCAGGGGTGGACACATCAGGAACTCCTCTTAAAGGCAAATTTTACAGCCCCACTCCAGAAGTTCTAACTGGGTACTGGTAGGGTAGACTATGCAAATCTGCATACACATTTCTTTACCTTGAGAAACATGCCTGAGACGACATATAATCACAAGTCCAGTCGTGAAAGACTGATTAATCACAGAAGGGGGCAAAGCCACATGGAACCAAGAATGGAACTGGTCTCCTAACTCATAGTCAAAGCTCTTTGCACAACATCCTTCTCTGCCATGGTACTCTCTGCTAATTGGTATTTTTTTTAATGAGAGTTTGCATCTGCACACATCCATGTGCTCTCTACTATTTTACTTCGTCAAAAACTCATTACAAAATAAAATTTCACATTGCAATTCCTCTACACACATTTAACTACATGATGACCCTAAACAACCATTCTATGGGTTTTCTGTTTTTCTTTCCTTCCTGATGTTGTTACCATGAGGCTAATGAGTTCCTTCCGTGGTACCTTGCTTCCTCCGTTGTGAGGAAGAAATAAAGCAACTTGTAAAGAGGTATCATTACTATACATGTTGCTCACTTCGTTAGAAAAAGAATAAGAAAAATCTTCCATCAACTTTTTTTTGAACCCTGATCCTCACAAATGCTAGGAGAACACTCCACCACTGAGCTGTATCTTCAGCCCATTTTTATTTATTTATTTGTTTATTTTGAGACAGGGTTTCACTAAACTCCACAAGATGCCTTTTGCCTTGAAATTGCCATCCTCCTGCCTCAGCCTCCACAGGTTTACTTAGATTACAGGTATGTGCCAAAGCACTTGGCATCCCACCAATGTCAACAGGGACTTTTAGGCTTACAGATTAGTCATGGGTTGTGTTGTTTTTAGGTGCTGTTAACTTGGGTCTGATTCATAGCAAACCTATGTACAACAGAAAGAAAGAGGCCCTATATCTGACAATACTTCTCAGCTGTCCATAGAGTTTTCAATGGCTGATTGTTTCAGGAGTGGGCTGCCAGGTTCTTCTCCCATTTTGGTGGTGCTGGGGATCGAACTCAGGGCCTCAGAGCGTGTAGAGCAAGCATTCTACCAACTGAGTCATAGATGGGATTTATCCCTACTAAAATGATAGATCAAATTTTTATTACATTAGAATTTTGCTACATAAAATGATTGTCATCTTTGGATTACCATAAAATTTCTTAAAAATACTTTGCCACAGGACTGGGGGTGGGCTCAGTGGTAGAACACTTGATTATCACATGCAAGGCAATGGGTTCCATTCCTAGCACCGAAAAAAAAATAAATAAAAAAAGGTAAGTAATTTTTTAAAACCCACAAAATAAAGTACTAAGTAAATATTAAATATTAGTGCAATGTGGAGGGAGTGAAGCTCTCATGCATTGCAGATGGGACCATAAATTGATACAGTCACCTTGGAAAACTGTGCAGTTAACTTTGAACATATGCTTATTTTATGATGTACAAATTCTGTACTAGATATAGAACCAGTAGAAATGCACAGATATGTTTATGAAAATCCTACATAAAATATTCAGGATAACACTATTCATACCTCCAAATAGGAAATTATTTGAATAGCCACCAATAATAAAGTGGATAAGTATATTATGATATAGTCACATCAAAGGATGTTATCAGCAACAAGAATAGGCTAACTACATATAATGAACTGTTGAAATGTACAAAAATGTGAGGATAAAAAGCCTAATATAAAAGAATACAATGATTCTATTTACATTCATTTCTAGGACAGTCAAAACTAATTTATACCATTTCAAGTCAGGGTTGTTGTTAGATGCCGTCTAGTCGGTATCCGACTCATAGCGACCCTCATAGGCTTTTCAATGGCTGACTGTTTCAGGATTGCCTTGGGAGTGGATTGCCAGATCCGTTCTCCCATTTTGGGGGTGCTGGGAATTGAACTCAGGACCTCAGAGACTGCAGCACAGCGCTCTACCAACTGAGCTAAATCCCAGCCCTCAAGTCAAGGTAGTGATAGTCTATAGGAGAAAGAATGCCTGCCACCAGGCAGAAGGGTAACTTCTGAGTACTGGTCCTGTTCTGCTCTTTGATCTGAGTGCAGTTATATGGCTGTTCACTGTATAAAATTGTGAATTTTATATTATGCATAGTTTTCTTATGAACTTGAATAGAAATTCCTATTTGATATCTTGTTAGATAGAGTTGTGATTCTGAGGAAGTGAAATAATTTACTTGGACCTTAACTTCCCCATGTGTAAAATAAATATAATTCCATCCATATTGCAGCATTAGTGAGCAAAATAATTGAGATTGTTAAAATATTTAGTATATATCTGCTCAATATTTTTTTTTTTTTAATTCTGGAGAGTTGGACCCAGTATCTGCCATACTTTGCAAGTTCTATACCACTGATATGTACCTCCAGCCTAATTAAAAAAAATTATCTTGAGAGAGGGTCTAAGTTACACAAGCTACCTCTGGTCTCAAACTTGCCATCCTTCTGCCTCTGTCTCCTAAGTAGCTGTTATTACAGGCCTGAGCCATTGTGCCCAGCTCAAAGTTGTACTTAATTTGATAGGGAGATTCTCAGAGGAATATTTCTGCCTACCTGCCAATCTCCTTTGGTGAGTTCATTTACCTCAATTAGCTGCCCTGACTGTGTGAAAGTCCTCATGACAGGTGGGTTTTTCCTTTGATTGCCTCCTTGATGAACCATTAAAACACTATCATTAGCAAGGCACTGTGGCACTGTAATCCCAGCAAGTTGGGAGGCCGAGTCAGGAGGATCACAAGCTCAAGGCCAGAGGTAGCCTGCACAACTTAGTGAGACTCTATCTCAAAATAAAAAATAAAAATAAGGGGTCAGGGGCACAACTCAGTGGCAGAGCACTTGTGTGAGGGCCTGGGTTCAACCCCTTAGTATCACACAAAAAAAATTAAATTATGTTTTGAATATTCAATTTAGTATTTTTCCTTAAATTATATTATGCAAAAATAATTTCTTAACTCATGAATTTTTCATAACAGCTCAAATTCTGTAATGTATTTACTTAAAGGAAGCTTTGTGAAGATTTTTAACTTGCAATTCAACAACAGTTGGAAGGTTTGCTTTGGGCTTAACCTAGGCCAGGATAAGCCATACTAACTCTTTCATCCTGTGTTTTCAGCTCTAATAAAATAAATTTTCCTCACTCAGAAGTCTCACTGTTCATCTGAAATCCTTTCTATTTATATGATGATGAAGGCAATTAATTTTACTTGGGTTCTCTCACCTCCATGAAGTCTCTCAGTTTATTCACTCTAATTTTTGTAGCTGCCTGCAGCTGTAGCATTGTGGTGTTTAATCTCCTCAGATCTCTGAAGCTAAGCAGGGTTGGGCCTGGTTAGTACTTGGAAGACTGCCTGGGAACACCAGGTGCTGTAGGCTTGGGAGAAGGACCTGGCAACCCACTCCCGAAAAATAATCAGCCATTGAAAACCCTATGAATAGCAGAGAAGCACTGACAATAGTGTTTCACCTATTGTATGTGGGGTCGCTATGAGTCAGATACCCACTCGATGGTACCTAACAACAACAACTTTTGTAGAGACATAAAGTATTCTATGAATCATTATCAACAGTTTTTTTTCCTTTTAACAGCATGTATGTGGTAAGATTCTGTTAAAGACTTAAATATTATATTAGGAAAGCCTGCCGCTGGTATCACTGAGGTGTCCGATCCTGTCAGATTTTGGAAGCTAAGCAGGATTGAGCCTGGTTATACTTGGATGGGAGACCTTGGAATACCAGTTGCTGTAGGCTTGAGACAAGGACGTGGCAACCCACTCCCAAAGAACAATCTGCCAGTGAAAACCCTGTGAATAGCAGAGAAGCAGTAACAATACTGTTTTGCCTGTTGTACATAAGGTCACTATGAGTCGAATACTGACTCCATGGCACCTAACAACATTGTATTAGGAAGACTTTTAGTACTATGCCATCTGGAATTTTATAATATTGTTTCTAGTTATGGAAAATTTATTTTCTGATTTCTCTGGATTTGGGTGGTTTTTTTGTTTAAACAAAAATCTACTGCACCTCTTTATGTGCTATCTGCCTCATCACTATCTATTAAAATATAGATTTTTTTTAGTAAGTCTTTGAGATACTTTCAAGAATGGGTTGTCATTTGCAATGACACAAAAGTTATTTCTCTTAATATCAAGGCTTTGTTTTCTTTCAAGACTTAGGAACAAAGAAATAAATCCATTGTAAAATATGGGCTATGGGGGCATATGCAGTTATTCACCTCTGACAAATCCAAGGTATGGGCAGTAATATCTACCTAGGCCTTTCTAGAGAGTGGACTGGAAGGGGAACTCACTAATGGACATCAGTGCCTGCAGTTGAAAAGTCAGCATTCTGTAAAGAAACTGTAATTGAGGGAGACAAAACAATAAGCCAGCAAAGAGCAGAAACTATAGAAGGTGTCATAATAGGTAGCAGGAATTCTATAGAAAGAAATATCAGCAAAGGTTCAAAGTGTAGTAATGGAAGCAAGACTTCAGCATCTTATTTCTGCCAGTTAAAGCTTTTGCATTGCCTGCGGGGGTGTGGGGGTGCTGAAAGATCACTCAGGCTTTTGCCTATAGCTGAATGTCTTGGAATATGGCTGTATGTCCTTTTCATAACTTCTGCAAAATTTAATATAGTACCTATAGATCATCTTGTCACGTCTCATTGATAAGAATCTTAAAGATCTTGTCACATAATAGCTTTAAACATGACATAGAACAAAGCAAAAAGAAGCCTGTCTCAAAAGGAATTACAATTGAAGCCCAATCAGATTCATAGACAATCCACAAAATTTTAATGGAGTGGTACTTAGAGAAATACTCTGAGTTTGGACTAAGTGGTATATAGATAAAAAGAATAAGAAACCTCTGGGTTCCCTCATCTGTTTATGGGTAGAAAACTACAGAGAGAACTACTCACCTACTAATGCAAGAGATTTCTTACCTAAAAAGAAAGTCATCTCTGGGGATAGAGGCAAGATGTGCTCCCAGGTGTAGAAGTAGGCTATATCAAATATTATCCCCCATGCTCAGAGTAGGGTGACCAGAGATAGTGTGACTCCCAGAGCCCAGACCTGAAGAAATTGTGAAAGGCTTGCACAGCTATCCTGAGACTCTCTTAAACTGTTTACATTTTTTTTCTCATCCATGCAACAATCTTGAGAAGTAGGCATTACTTTCTTTATTTACATTTGAAGAAATCTGGAAATTAAAATAATGAACTATGTGAGTAGTAAGTGGTGAAAGTGGGGTTCAGACATAGGTCTTTCTTATTCAAATAGATGAATATTTCTTCCATTCACTTTTTTGTGACTTGACTTCTTCCAGAAATGGATTACTATGCAATAAATTAATAAATTTATATGTGGTGTCTTCCCATGACATTATTCTTACAATATCAAGCATCCCTGACATTTATCTCAAAAGTGAATTTCTTTTTTTTTTTTTATTCAGTACTAGAAGTTGAACACAGGGCTTCATGCTTGCATGCTTTGCAAGTGCTGTACCACTGAGCTGCACCCGCAGCCCAATTTTTTACTTTTTTGAGACAGCATCTCACTAAATTATACAGACTGCCTCTGCTCTTGAACTTGTAATCCTCCTTCCCCTGCCTCCTGAATTGCTGGGATTACAGGCACATGCCACCACGCCTGGTAAAGGTGAATGTCTTATAATGACAGTTTATTTTAAATTTCTTGATAAAATATGTCCTAGGTTATGTTTAACTTAAAAAATATGTTGATGTAATTCAAATTGATTTATGCTTTTAACATTCTTTAAGCTTCATACAATCTTATCTAAATAAACATATAGACTAATAAGGCCTTTTTAAGTTTATATCATGAAACATAGCAGCAAATTTGCTTTCCACGTTTCCTTCTTTTTGACTGTGCAATTTTTGACTGTGTAACAGTTATGCATATGTATAGAATACAGCACATATATTTATGTACTGATAATTTTCATCTCCTTATCATTTCTTTGTGTTTGAGACCTTCAACTTGTTTTCTTCCAGTTCTTCATAAAATATGTAATAGTTGATGGGGAACTGTAGTCATCTCACTTTACTATGCAACCCTAGAACTTATTCTTCTATCTGTGTTTTGGTACCATTAGGCAAATTCTTTCTATCCCACTTATCTTCCACTTTTCCAAACCTTTAGAAATCACTATACTACATTTAGATGCACTTTGTTTTTTAGTTCCCACATGCAAGAGAAAATATGTAGTATTTGTCTTTCTTTGCCTGGCTTATTTCACTTAACTTAATGTCCTCTAGTTCCTTACATGTTGTTGCAAATAAATTTCCTTCTTTATGGCTAAACATTACATTCTGTATATATGCCATATTCTCTTTATTCATTTATCTGTTGATGGGCATCCAAAGCTAATTCCATATTGTAGATATTGTGATTAGCACCACAATAAACATGGGAGGGTACGTATTTCTTTGACATGTCGATTCATTTCCTTTGGATATACATACAGAAGAGCGATGCGTGGATCATATGGTAGCTCTATTTTTAGGGTGTTATTGTTGTTGCTATTGTTGTTGTTTTGTTTCTGAGGAAGATCCATCCTGTTTTCCATAATGACTCTGCTATACTTAACTTTTGATGAGTCTTTAGTCATGACAATCACATCCAAGCAATTTTCATCTATTAACTCATTTAATCTTTATATCAAACTGATCAATGGGAAGTATTTTTATATCTATTTTACAGGTGAAATTAAGCACAGGGAAAGTCAGCAATTTTCCAAAGTTACATAGAAAAAGAATGATATAGACCCCATGCCATCATTTACTATTTTATATTGCCTCCAGAATGCCACTATGGTAACATTATTTTCCTATTAAGAGGAAGAAGAAGAAGTTACTCCAAAAATAGAATAAACATTTCCAGAAGTTGAAAATGTTTAATAAATGACAGCTTATAGAAAAGATTGGAAACTTTTTTAAAGTGAGATGGGAGATTTCCAGAAGCATAAGTTGTTGATCAAGGGACTAGAGACAGGGATAATAAACTGACTAACAGGACAACAATAAAATGTTGGAAGGAGACTGTCAGAGTTCTGCTGGTGTTTGGTAACTACTGAGAAATGTAATGAGAAAGTTGGTAATATCTGGCTTGTGTATAATTGAAAGCCCCTGTATCCTTGCGTGGGAGAAAGTTTTTCACCCTGGGAATATTCTATAAAGAATCCAGTTAAAGAATCATTCTGATCTAAACTTGGCCATCACTATGGTTCCCCACACATCATATACTGAAACCTAACCTGAAAGTGATGGGATGAGGTGGGAGGTAGTTAGGTCATAAGGGCTCTGCTCTCAGGAATGAGAATAGTGCAATAATAAAGAGGCTTGAGGAAGCCTGCTGACCTCTTTTTTCCATCATGTGAGGACACAGAAAAGGCATCATCCATGAGGCATGAGCCTTCTCCATGCACCAAATCTGCTGGTGCCTTGATCTTGAGCTTCCCAGCTTCCAGAACTGTGAGTGATACATGTCTATTGTTTATAAATTATCACATTGAAGTATCTTTTATAGCAGCCCAGAAAGATGACGACAAAAATAAAGTAAATGCACTTCAATTTTCACTGTTTTTTACAGATTCATATTTGAAATATAATTGCATATGTGTTGGAAAACTGCTTTAAACAGTTTTTTTGAAACAAGCCAGAAAAAATAAACATAAATAAGCACATATGTCTCATCTAGTTGCAGAAATAACTTGCCATATTAAAAGGAAAAATAAAGAGATAACTGAAGTGAAATTAGGGGAAATGAAGTAAAGAAAAATATTGGGAGGACCATAAAATTGAAACAAGAATGAGACCCATAAAAGAATCTTACTCTAAAGACTTGCTACTAGTCAGCTGCAAATCTGGCTCTATGTTTTTAACAGTTGGTGGGAAAATAGAATTCTGGTCAGTTGCACAATTTACAAGGTATATAAGATAAAATCAGAACAGTTGTTAGGAGAAGCAAAATTATTGCTGTCACTAATATCCGACAGAAATGTCTCCCCATGGTCCTCATAAAACCAGCACCATGTAATATAGTGGCTTATATCCTCAACAACACTTTTAGAGTAGACACAGTGAGAAGTTTCTTAGTGTTGTTGGCATCACTCTAAAACAATATTTCAGTAAAGGCAATTCTGTAGGGGTCAATACAATACCATCCAGGTATGCAGCTATCTTCTGATTTCATCAAATCCCAGGATAGATTTTAAAGTCTTCATGTAATGATGCTTAACTTTCTGGTAACACAATCTTAATATGACATTCAAGAAATGACTGATTTTAATAAAGAAATTTTTGGAGTTTTGTTCAATCCAAATTCTAGGTTTTAGTTCTGGAAGAAAATGTAAAGGATCATTTGATCTAATATGGTATTTAATAGACAATAAACTTGCTTCTCAATGAGGTAAAATCATTTTCAAAAATATATATATCTGAAAAGTAGCAGAGCTAAAGGGAACACCAAGGTCCTTTTTTCATATCATCCATTGACTCCTCCTCAAGGATCCCAAGAAAACCTTCTGCTCACTTCCTCCCAATCTTATCCATTCCATTACCATGAAAACTGGACCTCAGGAGAGAGTACTAGCATCTCAATATATTCCCACTTTTCCTTCTCTTCAAGGCTGGCATAGAATCCTATTAAAGTTTAACATGATTTTCATGACTTATTGTCTCATTACATGGAGTAAACAGATGGTTGCAAATACAATGTTGCTGTGAAGAAATATGATTATCTGATAAAACACTTCATTTGATTAACAGGAGAGGAAAAAATACCTGACCTTCAGCCAGGGGAATTACAATGACACACCACATCAAGATGTGCAGGACTAGAAATCACTTGATTATCTATTACACTGTGAATAAACCTAGATATTTGGCACTAGACATGATCATAGATACTTAAATCTTTGAATAGGAATCATCCAACAAACATTTTAAAAATTTTATTATAATTAGGCAAAATGAAGTTGTGAAACTATGAAGAATGGAACTCAGAATGCTTAACCTTGTAAGAGCTGCCAAGTTCAAATCACTGTGGGTCCTGCTGGAAGTCTTTCTTTTGTCCTCTGGGCTATTCTATAACAAGAGCTACCATATTGCCATCCCTGTCACTTCACACATTCAGCCTCTAAAGCTGTGCTTGTTGTTTCATTCTGCTCTATGTCTCCCCTAGGAGTACCTTCATTTTAATATAAATAGAGCATTTCATCATGTGATGGCAAAGAATCATACAAGGTATGACTCTCAATATTCTTCAACACAGTGCATACAGATGTACCCCAAAAGAAGTCAAGAAGAGCAAAAGAAAAAATATATTTAGCAAAAGAACATCAATATCATTTACCTAAGTATAATGCAAGCCATCTGTCTGTAAGAGCCAACAGTAAAAACTAAACTAAAGGTGAGGCCACAGCATTGCTGTGTTTTTGCCTATTGCCAGAACATGATGCTGCTGCCATTTAATAGATCCTACTGCTCTTATCAAGGGCTGGGATTTAGCTCAGTTGGTAGAGCACTGCACTGTAGTCTCTGAGGTCCCGAGTTCAATTCCCAGCACCGCAAAAATGGGAGAAGGACCTGGCAATCCACTCCCAAGGCAATCCCCCCAAAAAAACAGTCAGCCATTGAAAACCCTATGAGGGTTGCTTTGAGTTGGATACCGACTTGATGGCACCTAACAACAACAACAAACTGCTCTTATCTACTTTTTCAAAATCAGATTATCTTCATTGTCTATCTGGAATGAGATATCTCTTTAGGATCCCTGTTGTTGTTGTTGTTGTTGTTGTTGTTGTTGTTGTTAGGTACTGCCAAGTAGGGCCCAACTCATAGTGACCCTATGTACAAGAGAAAGAAATACTCCCTGACACTGTGCCATGCCCAGGACTATGTCAGTGCCTCTCTGCTATTCATAGGGTTCTCGATGGCAAATTGTTTCGGGAGTGGGCTACCAGGTCCTTCTCCTTTAGAATCCCTAGTAATTGATTAATATGCTAGTACATCTTTGAATTTAGGATAGTCAATAACATTTTCTGGGAGGTATTGTGAGATGATAAGAAGGGTAAAACTGGCTTGCCTTCTTCATATTGACCTTGGGTGTGGGCATGGGAGCTGTCATAAATTAAGATGACCAGAGCAGCACTTTTCTCCCTAGGTGTGGCCTCCACAAAATTTTCTGGAGGTCTCACCAGTCTTCCCAACTTCCATCAGTCTCTTGGGCCAATTCCTTTCTTATTGTCATTCCCTTTCTGTCTCCTAGTGACCTGGTACTGTCTTAGTCACAGCATCTAGCTCTTCCTGGAGTGATACTACCCACCACTATCCTGCAAAGGTGACCTGTTACTGCCTCTTTCTCTCTACTGTTACTGCTTCTCTGTTTCACCAAGAAATTGAAAAAGGATTCTGTCACTGACACCAAAATATTTATTAGAATCTTCCAGCATAAGCCCATTATTTAATCTTATTTGGAGGGCACTACCATTATCACCCCCAAAACTTTTCTGGGTTTTCTAGACTTTCTAAGGTCTAGAAGAAGAGAGCAGTAACACTCAAGCAGAAGAAACCATCATATTCAAAAGCCTTCTGTTACAGGAACCTTGAACTGACACCTCAGAAAGGAATGCAGGCAGTACCTTAACTGTCACCTGCCCTGGCAGCACCTGAACATCTGCCTGAAACCCTTCTCCTTTCCTTACCTCAAAGTCAGGAAACCTAAATTTCACTTTGTTTTTTGGTTAAGACATCAAATTGGCTTAAGTCCCAATGTTGTCTTCTCCACAAAACTCAGTTGGAGAGCTGGTGGGAAATCGTCATGATTAGTGGTTCCAATGTCAGATGTATCTTCTGGTCTTCCTCTAGAAACATGGCACAAATGGTAGTTACCATTTAAAGTAAATTACAGGACTTTTGTTCCCCTTGCTTTTTTTTTCTATTTAATAGTTCTATCATTCAAAGCATTTATAATCTTATTATAAGATTACCATCCTCTATAGCCATACTACCCTGAGGTCTGATCTCATCAGATCGTGGAAGCTAAGCAGGATCAGGCCTGGTTGGTCCTTGGATGGGAGACTGTCTGGGAATATCAGGTGCTGTAGACTTGGGAGAAGGACCCAGCAGCCCACTCACAAAACAATCAGCCATTGAAAACCCTATAAATAGGAGAAAAGTACTGACAATAGTACAGGACATGGCACAGTGTCAGGGAGTATTTCATTCTATTATCCATAGGGTCAGTATGAGTGGGACCTGACTTGATGGCACCTAACAACAACAACAACATATATATATATATATATGCACACATACACAAAAATTATTTATGGGTCACTGCTTTTTCAATGGTACTCTTCTGCTTATTTTTAAAATTAAACACTTTTTTCCTTTTGCCTGTGATCATTTTAAATCAAAATTAAAAAAAGATAAAATACATCATATACCCTTCTTCACTTATGTTGCACTTTAAGCCAGTTAATAGAAAAAGCTAAGAAGACAATAATATGGAATCTGGGGTTTTGTTTTTCTTTGTTCTATTTAAATAAATATTTAGCAAAATCCAGAATGTTAGAACAAAGACAGGGGAGGTTGCCATTATTTATTGAATGTACATAGTACTCCAAAACTATTTCACTTAATCATCACTTGAATCCTTCTGATGAAAGTTTGATGGCATTATGCCAGTGTTGGGCCACATAACTGGTAATGGAAGAGGCAGAATTCAAAGTTGGATTCTATAATTCTATAACTAATGCTTTTTCTACTATGCTATATTTGCTTCTACAAAGGAGAGATAAATTATAACTCTGTGAACATTTTAAATAAAATTATTCAGGAGTAAATCTTAGCATATCATCAATTGTTTGCTCCATATTATATATTTTATATGCTAACATTTCTTTTTCTCACAAAGAATAGGTAGTTGGCTTTTACTCCAAATCCCTTTGAAGTGTTTGTTTTAAATAAGCCTGTATCTTTTAACCTATCTGATAGAATTCCTGTATTTATTTTGTTAAAAATCACTTGTGGTATATTGAAAAACATAGCCAAACTATTTTTTACCTCTTTTCATCAATAGTGAGACTCTATTTCCCTAGTCCTTCAATCTGGATGGCTTTCTGACTTGCTTTCATTGGTAGAATTGAGAATTCTAGAGCCTCGACTTCACAAGTTTTAATTTGTAAGAACATGTGGGGAAAGCAACTCAGCTAAAAGGCAGCATCAGGGGCCTAGATGAAGTAAAAACATTTTAGACCTTTCAGCCACAATGGAGCTGCCAAATCATTGGTTCACATGGCTTCAGGCAAGACCAACAGAAGAAATGTCAAGTAGAGCCCAGCTAATCTACAGAATACTGGGAGATAATGTATCATTGTTTATTTTATTTTATTTTATTTTATTTTATTTTATTTTATATTTGTGGTGCTGGGGATGGAACCCAGGGCCTTGTGCATGCTAGGTGAGCCCTATGCCACAAAGCTACATCCCTAACCACTATAAATCCTTATAATTTTAAATCAACCATTTTTATAGTAGCTATGCAATAAAAGTCAACTGAGGCAACATCTATAAAGAATAGGATTTTGGCATATAATGGCCATTCAAATGTGATTTCTAAACTTTTGTTTCTCTAATTTCTGTTGCTGTATACATGATAATTATTTATTAATTGTAAACAAATGTTCTCTGATATGTAAAATTTCATCAAAATAATTCAGTAAATACAGCTGGCATTTAAATATATAAGAGTTTTAGCAGTAAGTCTGTATTTACAATAAAAATGTGAATATATAATATGAGCATACATAGAATGCACAGTTTATAGCCATCTTGTCATAGGAAATAGAAAATAAAAGTGCTAGTGAAGAAATTAATGGAATTTTAGAGGTGAAGTAAGGATTAGAGCAATTTTATTTCACAAGTTAAAAGCTCACACATGCAAATAAATATGTTGTGCAAAACAAAAAATATAAAAAGTTATATTTGTTATAAGCAAAAGAAATGCATGTTTTTTTCAAATGTGAAAATATATACAGTATGTGTCCTTGCAAACTGTCAGGTACTTCTTAAAAGTGTTTTCTGGAAATAAAGGAGAAGAAAATAAAGAAGGAAGGAAGGAAGGAAGGAAGGAAGGAAGGACGGACGGACGGACAGACGGATGGAAGGACAAATGGGAGTTTGGATCCACTGTTGCAAATAGTTAAAAAAATGTATTTGTATTATGCCGTCTTGGGAATTCATAAATAGGATACTAAACACTAAGAAAGGGGATGGGGTTCAGCTCAATTGATAGAGTGCTGTGCTGCACTTTCTGAGGACCTAGGTTCAATCCTCAGCACTGCAAAAACTGGAGAAGGATGTGGGAATCCATGCACAAAGCAATCCTGAAACAATCAGCTGTTGAAAACTCTATAAGGGTTGGTATGAGTTGGACCTGACTTGATGACATCTAATAACAACAGCAAAAACCCTAAGAAGTCTTTCAGTAAAATAATGAATAAAAAATTGAAAAATAAATTGAGAAATTAAAAAATTAAAATTTAAGGCAATATTTCCAAATTTTATTTTAATATAGAATTTCTATTTAATATCTTCTAGGATATTAAATCAACAGCTTTATAGTAGTTATGCAATAAAAGTCAACTGAGGCAACATCTATAAAGAATAGGATTTTGGCACATAATGGTCACTCAAATGTGATTTCTAAACTTTCGTTTCTCTAATTTCTGTTGCTGTATAAATGATAATTATTTATTAATTTTAAACAACTAAGATGTTGTTAAATACTTCAGTACAATATTTTTCAAACCACAGATCATAAGTTATTAGTAGTTTTGTGAAATCAATTTAGTAGGAAATAGCCATCATTTAAAACACTGGAAATAAAATGGGCTGGAATGAGAAAGAATAGACCAAATTAGAGCATAACACACATACGAAATATAACTTTTATTTCGTGAATCTCTTTCTTTCTGCTATAGATGTGTCTATATGTATAATAGCTTGTGATATAAAAAATACTAATTATGAATCATGGTAATTTTTTTATCTTTCCATTTTTAAAGGAACAAAACTAAAGAAATCATTAGGTGATGCTGTGGTTATATTTTTTCAAGAAAATATAATCTCTTCAGTACATATTAATTTGGAAAACTTACAGTTTACATGACTGGCTAATTAAATTTTTGAATATATAGTGCCATTCTCTCAATAATGGCAATTAACTGGTAATATTGATTAAACTTTTTAGTATTATACTACCACTTAATTCTTTGATTATTAACTTGACTTTAACAACCTGATTGTTGAATAACAAAGATGTAATAAGCATCTGTGTCTCACTATTTTACAAATTTTAAACTTTGCTCAAAATGACCTACTTTTTAAATTATGTACCTTTAGCAGTAAATCTAATACTATGATTATTTATCTTCTCTTATTCAGTTATTGCTAATATTATTGCTCCCTACTACTTAGTATTTACTTAGGCTAAAGCAAGCCTTATCCTGAGCAATTTGTACACATTTTTTAATACTCAGCAATCTTTTGTAAGAATATTAAAGACCCATTTTACTGCTTAAGAAAACTGAGGCAAAGATTGCTACTTAGAAGAGGTGATGCTGAAATTCAAACCCAGATATTTGCCACTAGACATGATCATAGATACTTAAATCTTTGAATAGGAATCATCCAACAAACATTTTAAAATTTTTATTATAATTAGGCAAAATGAAGTTGTGAAACTATGAGGAATGGAACTCAGACTTGTCTTGCTTTTGTGTCTTTGATCTCATCCTTTGAGTTGATCACTATAAAATGAATCATGTATTTTGAGACCCCTTGGAGACCTTCACACTAGTCTATAGATTTATAAGTAAATCTCTTTTTCATCAAGTGAGAATGATCCTGAACAACACACTTCCCACTCCAAGGAACTATGGGCATACAAATATTCCAAGCCCTTGACATTACTGATGTCTAATTATACGTACATATACTTTAAGTATACTTGATTAATCAATTCAGAAGCTACACTTGTATGTTATCAACAAAACATTTGTATATGGTCAATCTTTCCTATTTCTAATGTGGCATGAATTGTACTGGCAGGTGAGAATTTCCTCTTACACATTCTTGTCACCAAGACCCTCCTTATATAAGTTACCAAGCAGTGTACAACTCTTAAGAATTTGAATATAAATGTGTTCTAGACAGACTACAAATAAAACAATTAAGTAAATTTTTACTTTGAGGATTTAGTAGTGCCAAAGAAAGTCTGTTTGACATCTTATCACATTATTATTATCTTGGATATGTGAATCTTTCAGAATTATTTCAACTATTTTGGGAATCTCATCAATTCTGGAAATGAAATAAGAAATGTCATTTTGAAAACAAAATTAATAAGTCCCATTACAAATCAAGTGAACAGCTGAAATGTCACATTAGGGCTTCAAGTTTCTACCATCACAGATATCTAGTAAGTTAAAGACAACAGAGTGAGGTAAAACTACCATGATACCAATCCACTCTGCTGTAATATTTGCAATGTGTGGTGAGTATTTCCTTGGAATTATAAGAGATTTCCCTTTCCATTGTTCTTCTTTATTGTACTTGAAAGGAAGCATCTTTAGACTTGTTGTCAATATATCCATTTGATTTAGAATTTTATTTTGATAGTAGTTATAGTCTTGCCTATTTCACTATGCTTTAGTGATGTCAATGTTGGCAGAAGACTACATTTCAGGCTGAACTCAGCAATCATGGCATTTTGTCAGTGTCCTTCACTGAGTATATTCTTATTCCTGATACGTTAAAAGAATACACTTACAACTTGACTGTAAGGAATGTCAAATCTCAATTAGGAATTCACAGAAGGTAATTGTGAATTCACTACAACTATAGAATATCTTCTAGATATGTTCATAAAGTTTCCTTATGTGCAGACCAATGTGAGAACTCCCTTACAAATTTGAACTTAGCAATAGATATGGGAATTTTTTAAAGCCTGTGAAAATATAAGCAGATTAATGAATTCATTTTGTCTTCTTTTGTACCATTTAGAGTAAATCTTTTTTTTTCTTTGTCAGAGTCTTAGAATTGGAAATTTAATAGCTATAATAAAGCCTATAATAAACATATGGATTTCTTATTTTGTATGGTGTTATCTGGGCAGCAGTTTAGGTCAGTTGGTGGAGTGCTTGCTCTGCACGCTCTGAAGCCCTGAGTCTGATTCCCAGAAGGCAAAAATGGGAAAAGAATCTGGCAGCCCACTTTTGATACAATCCCAAAACAATCAGCCATCAAAAATCCTCTGAATAGCAAAGAAGCACTGACCATAGTGCCAGGCATGGCACAGTGTCTGGAAGTGTTTCACTCTGTTGTACACCAGGTCACTATGAGTCCAACTCAACTCAATGGCACCTAACAACAAACTGCAACACATGATGCTACCTGGTGAAATAATGTTACAATTGTTCAGATCTGGTGGAATTTACATCAAACTATTTTCATCAGTCTCATTAGAATTCATATGACTCTAAATGTTTTTATAGTTGGCTGAGCAATTTTTATTTAGAATAGTGCATAGCTTTGAGTAAGTTGTCAAAATGTTAACTAATGGAAACATGAATATGTCCAAATGGGATTTCTGAGTTCAGTTGGCAATGCAGTGAAGGAACCAATCAAGAGAGACTGGAACTAAGAAACTGGGAAGTAGATATGGCCACTATTGAGTATCATGCACTTGAGAACAAACTCAGGAAATTTGAAGGACTGTAAAGTCAGAAATTGGGAATAGATGGCAGTGATAAAGGAAGTTCCATAGTGGTAACAGGTGCTATGCTGGCATGGAAGTAAAGAAAGGCAGCAGACATTCTAGAAGTAGAAAATTTTCAGGAATTATCTTTTATTTGACACCATTTAGTCACGTTTTCTAAGCAATTGATAAACTACAAGAAATATAGCACATAGAATATCTCCAATCTTGGAAACTGAAATCATAACTAGGAAACTGGATGAATAAAATCACAATGATAATACTATGTAGACTATCCAGGAACAAAAACAAGGAGGGAAAATAGATAGTTAAAATTAGAGAGCTATCGGAAATTATGTGGCCAATGTTGCTAGTGAGAAATTCACAAAAGTATCCCAGCTCCAAAGTGGAGCTGGAAGGACAAGAAACTGTCCCAAAGGAACAATATAACCATCCAAGTTCAAGGTTCAAGGCAGATATGAAAGCATGGAAAGACAATATAGGAATCCTAATGAAACAAATGGGTTTAAGGTAGGTGTTGATTACAACAATGAGGATCCAAAGGATCAGAATGGATCAGTAATATGGTCAGCTCTTTCTCAGAAGCTGAAATGGAGCTGTGTAAAATCCCTCCCTTTGAAAGCAACTAGGACCCAAATCCTATGATGTTGTTTGCAAAGGAGGAAAAAAATTTGGCTGGCTCTAGGAAAAATATCTGGCTGAATAAGTTTATTAAATGCATGCTGGGAAATACATAGATATTTCCATGTCCAAAAGTCAAATATAATGTATGACAGCACCCTGCTGGTACAGGGCCATGAAATTTTATTGTAACTATTTGGATAATACCAACAGTAGAAATAGAAATATTCAAATTTACCAATGACATGAAGATAGAGAAATATTTATATGATAAAATCAGATGCAAAAAGAATCTCAGCAGCAAGATCAATACACTGAATCTAGCAAGACAATATTGAACACCAAAAGATGAGGCCCAAAAAGGACAATAAATTGAAAAGAAATTACTTATCAGGAACACATGAAAAGTACTTAGTTGATTTACACAACTAGCTGACAAATATTCACCAAACATACAACAATGCAGTTATCTAAAAGCTTATTTGTAGCCAGGTACAGTGCATATGCCTGTAATTACAGTGACTAGGGAAGCTGAGCCAGGAGGATCACAATTTTGATGCCAGAGACAGCATGTATAATGTAGAGAGATCTTTGTCTCAAAATAAAAAAATGAAAAATGAGCTGAGGGTGTAGCTCAATGGTGGAGTGCTTGCAAAGCATGTGTGAGGCCCTGGGATCAACTCCCCCCTACCACAAAATAAGTACATAAATAGATAAATAGATGAATAAATAAATATTTGCTACTACAGATGTATTGATAGTAGCTGTTATTGCACTGATAATGGTTGGTTGTTGGTTGGTAGGTGCCGTCGAGTCGGTATCCGACTCATAGCGACCCTCATAGGGTTTTCAATGGCAACTGTATCAGGATTGCCTTGGGAGAGGATTTCCAGGCCCTTCTCCCATTTATGTGGTGCTGGGAATCGAACTCGGGACCTCAGAGACTACAGCGCAGTGCTCTACCAACTGAGCTAAATCCCAGCCTGCACTCATAATATTGACAACACAATTCCAGGAGGAAATGCAATGTCTGGGGTCTAAACTGTGCATAGAGAGATTAATTCTGGAGAAAAGTGTGGAAACTTCTATTCCTGGTAAAGGAGGCAAGGAGGAGAGATCAATAATCCAATAATAATATACAAATAAATAAAAGAAGATGAATGTGATATTCCAGCAATCAAGACTGGGGCAGGAAGGCACTAGTATCAAATACAGCAGGATTTGAATCTCCATCTCCCATTTCACCACTAAAATACATGTGCAATAAATTAAGGGCAATCTTTGAATTAAGTTATCAAATAGTTTGAATGTTGTAACAAATATTGCATCATATCATGGTTAAGGAACCTCTTTTTCAAGAATAGAAAACTCTTTTGAAAAATAAACACACAGATCTTAAATTTGTACAGAGGTAGCAAAGATCTCAGTGCCAATAAAATGATCCATTCTCAGTGACAATTTCTAACTGTCACAATCAGGATCTAAATCTTCAATTTTCTTTATAACACTTTTAAGCTATAATGACTAAACAATGTGATAGGACATGAACTTCAAAATCCATGAAGAATGGCATATTCTCAACAGTGACCTCTGCTTCCTATAACAAATCTTTCTAGGCTGGACCTATACAGAAAATAAACGGCAAGAAACCACTATCTAGAAATTGAACAGATGACCATAGAACACCAGTTAATCAGATATATTTTCAAAGCCAAATTGAAAGAATAACCCTAAAAGTGGAGAGTTGCATGATTCAATGGGAAGTGCACCAAAAGGAATAACATCAGTCTTACTTCTTACCACCATCCATTAGCTATATGACTTCAAACAAGTCAGTGTCTAGATGAGTTCCTAAAACATGGCAGATAGTCAGTAAACATAGATTGGTACAACTCATGAATAATCCTAACTTTTAGGGTGCTAATTTCCCCAGCTATAAAATGAGTTGGTTGAATTAGAGGATTAATGTGACCTCCAGCCCAAACTCTCCAGAATTCTTTGTATGGGTCGGGGTCATTCAGACTCCTTAAGACTCAGATACCACCAGTTCAGGAGACTGAAGCCAGATGGACAAGAACTGATTTCTCACAAATGTGTGTGCCAGAGAGAACATAATGAAAAAATAAGCCCAGGTTCAGCAACTGTTGCTGTATAAACATTCTGGTTTTGTGTCATTGCTAAGCATTGAAGACTACTTACTACTTACCAGTCTTTTTAGACATACCTGCATAAGGACAGCCATAATGCTTCAATTGCACAATTGAAAAATATGGAAACTCATGAACGTGCTTCTAGTAAAATATGAGCAAAAAATAACTTAAGTGTTCGTATGTTTTTATTTTTCTTCACTTTATTTGGATAGTTCATTTATCAACCTGGCTTTCATTCTCTCATCTTTGAAACTATAATATTTATGTTTGTTGAAATAATTTTCTGCTTGGTATGAAAATATACTTTAGTAAGCATTAATACAAGTTAGGGGTTCAGTTTTAATGAAATTTTAAGGCAAAAACATCTTAAATCCAGCATGATTTACTTCAAAAGCATAGGTCAAATATCACACTCCTCGGGGAAATCTCTTTCCCACCAATCTTTCCTTTACTCCTTAAACATTTTGACTTTCTATTGAAATTATGCTATTAGGTGTCATCTAAATAGTATTTTTTTGTGGCTTCTATTTAGTCCTCCTTCTTACTCTTACTTCTTCCCTCACTTCCACCCCATCTCCATCTCCTCCTTCCTAATCACCATCATTTCTTCCTTTCATTCTTCCTTTGGGACTTTAAGATTGCAGAGGTCTGGAACCCAACTGAGGGAGATCAAATCTTAAATTCACCTTTAGTGGACATGTGTTCTTGTGCATGTTACTTAAACTCCTTATCAGCTTCTATATTGGTAAGTTGATGATATATTTAATAATATCTACCTCAAAAATTGTATAGAACATTTAATGAGTTAATATTTTCAAACCATTTAAAATGATGCTTAAATCATAACATGCTCACAATGGAAGTCAAATATTGTTATTTTGCAAGCATGTACTTGGCTCCTCTGAGCAACTTGCTCTGTTCAAGATACTACAGAGTTCTTATCTCAAAGAACCCTGGGATGTTTTGGGATCACTTGCTACCTCTCTTCCTCAAGCCACCTATTACCCACTATACCCTGTCCTGCTCCATTGGCTTCTGAGGAAAGAAAACATTTTTGACATCTGCCTTCAACAATAAACCTTCAAGGAAATAGCTATAACTCACAGCCATGTATCTATTTGTGGCTCTGATTCCTCATATCACCTGTGTTAAAATATCACAATATTTCAGCTGTTAATTGAAGCACTCTGGCGTCTTGAGTTATTTTTATAGTCTACTCGAGATGACATGTGATAGTTCAGATTCATGGAAGCTGTGAGTCAGAAATTCTGTCTCTAGTTATGGTTGTAACTTTTAACATGTGCTAACATGTGATATCTGTAGATCATGTGATCTGCAGTTATTTCTAAAACGGGTATTTGAAACATCAAACTTTTGTCATGGTAGTAACACTTTATGCTAAATGAAAGCAACACTTTAGTCTCTCATAATTTTTTTCCCTCCTGGTACCATATGTCTTAATAAAAAACAGTCATGCTAATATTTTTCAGATGTCTTCAAGAAACCCAAGGGTATTTAACTAAAATAAGCAAATACTAGATGAAATAGGTTTAGCAATCTTTACAAGATTATTTATAAAATGCTTATCTTTAGTGAGAAAACAAAGAAAATTGATTTTGTGGGAAGAAAATCCATGTATTTTTAAAGTCCCTCCAATATGTAGGGAATAGATGCCTTCAAAATCTAAGAAGCATTCAGAAAACAAATGCAAAGAAAGTGTGAACTCTCTAAGAAGGCTGCCTGGAGATCCTTTTAAGTGATGTGAGCAGTGAAGCTCTTAAAATGGGGCTAATTAGCTGTTTGATGTACTTGACAGAGAAAGATGTATGCAAGCAGAGAGAAAAGACTGCAAACATAGATATCCCTGATTGCATTATTGTCCAAAACTTTAATTAATTTCTTGAGGACTATCTTTTCCATAATTTAAAATGGTTTAAAAGATGTACAACTAACAGGTTCAAAATGTTTCTTTAGCTAATCACTTGCACTGCAGGAGGCTGAAAATTATAGAGCACATTTTATACACTCCTCAGGTTGTCCAAGAAGTACTTTTATAGGCTCTGGCTTTGATTCTTCCTGTTTGAGTAATGGCATGGAGAAATGTGTGACTTGACTCCGCTAATATGTTGTTCAAAGCCCAAACAGCCACTACTGTGCTCTTTAGGACATAGGCAGTATAACTTTTGGCATGAAAGTATTCTTTAGATTCCTATGTGTTAAGATAGATAAAAGTCAAATACAGGGTACAGGCTGTGTTAAAAAAAAAATAAGCTTTTCTATAGTTTAAAATAAAAGTGAGTATCTCTTCTATAAAATATAGTTCCTGAAGAAAAAAAATTGAGTACCAAAAAGATATTTCATTTAACCAAAACGTTTTTAAATAAAAACTATAATGGCAGTTTGTACACAGACTAGCAATCAAAACATACATATGCAATTAATTATGATGTTTCCATTTAGTTCAGTTATTCAAGCATAAATTGTAACTTTTAAAACTTTGCTTATTTTCTCTTAGTATTTTTTTCATTTTTGTAAAGCTTTATTAGAAAGACATTACTTTAAAATAATTCTACTAGGAGATTCATGAAAATGTCAAACTTAAGGTCATTAGGACAATAAATTAAAAACTAAATCATCTGAAATATGTAAGAATAATCATCTTAATGTCATTCTCATAGAAGCAATAATGTCACCTTGGAGTGTCATCCAAATTTACTGTTTATTGTTGTTGTTAGGTGTCATCCAGTCTGTGTCTGACTCCCAGCAACCCTATGTACAACAGTATTGTTTATGCTTCTCTGCTATTCATTAGGTTTTCAATAGCTAATGGTTTTGGGAGTGGGCTGCTGGGTCATTCTCCCAAGCCTACAGCACCTGGCATTTCAAGGTGGTCTCCCACTCAAGTACTAACCAAGCCTGACCCTGCTTAGCTTCTGAAGTCTGACTGGATCTGGTTCTACAGTGGTACAGCTGCAGGCTTAGCAAGTTTAGTGAGTAGTCAATTAATTGACAGGAACTTTTTTCAGGGATATCCAAGATTTCTGCCAAAAGTCATGGATAGCACACAATCTATAAGTTTGACAATCTCTACACTGTTAACATATATGAGCATCCATCGGAAAATTCACTTATTCATTCAATAAATATTTATCATAGACTTACTAGATAGTCTAGTTACTGGGGATGCAGGAGGAAAGTAAACACACATAACTACTCCATGGAGCACTCTTCCTACTTGGGGGGGGGGTGATGGGTCAAATAAACAGCATAAAAAGTAACTTAAATTTTGCACTAGAGGGTAAGAAGTTCCATGGAGGAAACAGAGCAGGGCAATTATATGGGGTCTCATGGTCCACGTGTATTTACTTGAGGGGTACAGGAGACTTTGTGCAAGAAGTAGCAGGACTTTACCTGCATTTTAAGACTCACTCTGGCTGTTGGGTCATGACTACTGTAAAGAGTAGCCAAGGTAGAAATAAGGAGACCACTTGAGAGGGTCTGTAATAGTGATCCCGGCAGGAGACCATGGTGGATCTGGCCACCACTCTGTTGGAGCGGGCAGAGCTACAAGCGAACAAATGGTTAGGATCCATGATCCATGGGGGCTGTGTGAGGGCAGCAGACAATGCTCTCCTTCTGTGTCTTTGGTTTTGCCCTTTATTTTCTCCTTCTGGTCCTGACTCCATCAATTACCCCAGCCTATCAATCCAGACCACTTTACTGCCTTCTTTCCCAACATCTTATCTAAGAAAGAATACATTTTTCCTTTCAGCTTTGTAAATGTCAGGGAAGAGGTAACATTTGGCTGAGACTAGAGAATGGGTAAGTGTTCAGGACACACTGGAAGAATCCATGCAAAGGCAACCACAGCAAGTGGTCAGCCAGGTGGAGAGACATTCAGACAGCTGGGAGGATTTGGGTTTGATATTGCTGGACTGTCCTGGGTGAGGGAGCAGGAGTGGGTAGGCAGTGTAAGGCCTGAGTACCATTCACTGCTCATGAATACCACTCTCAAGATTTTGGTGTTTATGCTTTTACAGGAGAATAAACAGCTCACAATAGTTAAAAAGGAGGAAAGTATTGCCCTGAGAATTTCAGCCAATTGACCCCATTAGAGCCTAGCAGGCCCTTGGCAGGCATCATGTACAAGTGGAATCTTAGGCAAAGAGTCTTAGCCAGTGGGGAGACAACAGCCTATTCACTTGTCTTTAGGGGTTGGTCTGCCCAGAGCACCCCAGACAGAGATAAGTCTCCCCTCACAAAAATAACCCACTAATCCTCCTAAGCACAGCCCTACAAGTCAATAACACAAGTACTTCAAATATGGCTTGGGTGCCTAAATTTAAACTATAATTTTACAAAGAAGAGGCACTTGACTACTTTCAGGGGACAGTCTAGTGACCAAAGAAAGCCATTGTTTCTAATAAACTGGCATTTTCTTAGGTTATCCTAAGTCCTAACACAAGGAGATTTTCAAGGGGCCCTACTGAGATATTCAAAGAGACATCATGAAGTTCTAAAATGAGGACCAGATATGTATTTTGGACAGACACTTGTAAAAGCAAAGTGAATTAACAGGAAGAAGCTATGTGTGTTGAGACCTAACCCAGGTCTATGGGAATACTTCAGAGAAAAGTAATGGAAATGCAACTGTGACTTTAAAATGCAGCAGGCCAATCTATGCTCCTGGAGCACAGGAAAAGAATATACATGTGTCTTCTGTAAGTAAGGAGCCATTTAGGAATAAATTTGGGAAAGGAAACCATAACAACGGGCAATCCTGCTAGCACGGAACCTCTTTAATATGGAGAGGCTGAGTACATTAAAGTAACAATTCATTTGATGGGTTATTGATATCTGGCAGGTCAGCAACAGCCTTGTTGCCAACAGAGCACAGTTACAGTCTCAGACTGCGACTTTAAAAACTTCACTAGGGGAAAAATTACAGTCGAGCCAGCAGCAGCAGGCCATGGCCTACGGCACAATATGCCAATAACTAAGTCCCCGGGAAAACTGATTTGTAGCTTCTGATCACATGCACTGAGAGCCCCTGCTATTGACTAGTTGTGGTTCATCGGGATGTAGATCTATCTTGGCTAACAAGAAAGCACTAGAGGTCTTCATTTAGCCACTGAGCCCTGTCTCCAGGGACTGTGTGCAGCTGTCTTTGCCTTCCTACCAATCAACACATCAAAAGCTGCAGAATATATTTTCACTTTCAAAAAATGCAAACTGCAAGCGAGATAAAGTTGCCAAACTAGACTTGAAAACGGGTGAATGATTACAGCCCGCCTCCAGATATAAAGAATAAATCATGTATGCCCAGCCGGAATTTTCTTATGTGTGTCAACAAGAAAGATAACTGAGTCTGTATCCACAAGACCTCCACACCATATTAACTTGACTAGAAGGGATTAAAACCATTTACACTGGATTTCTTACTTGAATAATTCCAAGCAGCGCACACCTCGTTAGGATTTCTCACTGAAGATAACTGGATATAATGAAATGATTAGAATATTCATCTGAGTAGCCCTGAAATAATTACTTTCCATGGGTGTTTTCACTCAATACAGAGCAAGGCAAGAAGGCTTTTCATCTTTTCATTCAGTTTCAACAAGTTTGTCCTTTTCTGGGAGTTTGGGACTCCACTGGAAAATAAACTCTGAATCTTTAAATGTTTTCTGAAATTATCAGTTCATTTGACATTGACTGTAATTATCAAGACCTTTCCTCCCAGATGTTTTCAGGGAAGACTTGCTCACAAAAGGTCATCCCTGCTTTCCTGTTTTCAAGGATCATTTAGTTTTGGCACCTTGATTTGGGATGTGTAAAGGTGCATGAAAAAAGAGAAAAGGTTATCCTTTGGTAGCCTCTATTTAATTGTGTAAAATGAGTGAAAGGTCACGCCAGGGAGGTAGGCTCCTTATGCATTTTCAGTAAAAACCAGTGGCTTTCACTTTAAATTCCAGGTGGCCCAGGAAGGATTGGAATGCATGGTTTGGACTGCTTCCCTGTCAGTTACCTCTCAAGGGAGAGGCAACTTTGATTTACTGGCCAAACTGGAATCGGCTCCTCTTGGGCTGCAGGCAGGACAGGTGCTGGACTGTCACATCCCTGGGTGCATCTCCAGGTGCCCTCACTTCCCTATGGAGAGCCGCAAAGGTGGAAGGGGTTGTTCTACTCTGGCTCCAAACCCCTTTGTCTTCACAGCACTTCTTCTGACTACCATGAAAGATTAATATTATCTCACTATTTCATATACTGACAAATTGATGGTGTGCACCAAATACACTTTCATTATCTCCTCTATTTTAAAAAATAAACGTTAAAATTAATTTTATTAAATGTCATGTGACACAGGAACAAAAACTAGGACAGAATAAAAATCACATGCAGATTCAACACACAAACTTCAAACCTCAACTTTAATTCTAAAACTTTGTTGAATTCCTTGTACATATTTTCATATTTCCACATCAGCACCAGGTCTCATTTCATCTTACTTATTAAGAAAATCAACCTTAATAGCTTTTCAAGAACATTCATTCCACAGAGGTTCCCCAAAAGCCTAAAAGAATGTCTATTTCCACATGAAGGACCAGACAACACATAAACTAATCTTGCAAGACAAGCCATTTTACATACCTTTGTAACATCCGGATTAAACTATGACAGTGCCTACCTCCTGGGGCAATTCTGAGACCACCCAGGGAACTCAGCCACAGCAGAGCCAGCCATAGTCTGTTGATTTAAGAATGGAGAGCACTGGAAACCTGTCTATGCTATAACTACTTGTTTATTCAGAGCACAATTAAAAATCCAAAAAATGAAATCTAAATCGATGGCTTTCCTCGAAAGTGGCTCCTTAGAGGGAATGCTTTCACCTCTTTTCCTCCTCTGTATTACATGCTAACTTGTAAGGCAAGACTTGGTCCACTTTCTATACATCTATACAAGCAATTGAACAGCTTCCACAATGTTTCCATAAATGCAATACCTAGATAAAAATAAAATCCCCATAGTTAAGCATGTCTATAAACACCTAAATAAGTAGATTCAATTTTTATTTTATTTATCTATGTATTTTGCAGTACTGGGAGTTGAACTCAGAGCTTTGTACACAGTAGGTATGTGCTCCACCACGGACCCTCACACTCAGCCCCTTTTTATTTCTTATTTTGAAGCAGGGTCTCACTAAATTGCTCAGGCTGCCTCTGGTCTCACATCTGGGATCCTCCTGCCTGAGCCTCTTGAGTTGCTAGGAATACAGGCACATGCCATGGCTCGCAGCTTTCAATTTATTTATTTATAAATTTAAGTAAAAACATTTAAAACTTACTAAGACATATGATGGGGCTAGGATTTACCTCAGTTGGTAGAGCACTGCTCTGCAGTCTCTGAGGTCCTGAGTTCAATTCCCAGCACCGTAAAAATGGGAGAAGAACATAGCAATCCACTCCCAACGCAATCCTGAAACAGTCAGCCATTGAAAACCCTATGAGGGTCGCTATGAGTCGGATACTGACTCGATGGCACCTAACAAAAACAACAACAACAATGAGTCAGACAGGACCCGAGGGCACCTAACAACAACAAGAAGACATATGATGAAACTTTCTAACACCTATATGGATGCTTTATATGTAGTTTAGCTGCAGAGGGTTTGAATAGAAAGTAAACTTCTACTTACTTGTATGTCTCTAATAAACAAATTGTAGGTTCTCCTCTCTAACACCTTACTTCTACTTTACAGTAAAGGTACAGAGCTCTAGACTAGGATGCAGGCACCTGGATTCTTTTTGTTACTTTATCAATCCGAGGTTGCCTTACTACCCCCCACACTCTTGTTAAAGATCCTTGTGCTGTGTCTGCAAGAAATAGATCCTCAGAATCTGTCCTTTTATGTCAGACCTCAGTACTCATATAAAACTCTACTGGTGGCCTGACTAAAGGTGACCTGCGGTCAGTAATTCTCACTTATATGGAGACAAGTTTAGATGAATATGAATTCAAAAGTTGAGGATTCATCTTAGTCATGAGGTCAAAGAAGAATATATTTCTTTATTCTAAAGTAATCAACTTAAATTTTAAAATGTATCATAGTCCCCAGATATTTACAATGTAGAGGTATTAAGTTTTAGAGGTGGGAGTTTTGGGTTGGAGCGATTAGATTTTGCTGTGATGTCTCAGAAGGATTTATCTTAGATAAGAGGCTGGTAAGCAAACATCCTTGATTCACGTGGGTCAATGAGTTACAGCCCTTCTTTTTGTTCTCTTAGAGCCAAAGACAAGACTGGACAGAGTTAGTTTCATTGATGAAAATATCCCAGTTACTATTTTATTTTCATGCAATATAAATAATTAGAGTAAGATTGTTCGATTAAGCAGTTGATTAAAATGTTCATTGGGATTTAAGGAAATTATTATTTAAGAAACTTTAAAATTATATGGGAATAATTATATAAAAGGAAATAAGATAGGCCTTTTTTCTTCACTTGAAGATGTAGAAATATCCACAATGACTTCTAAACTTCTCCAAATACTGTATATCCCTTTCCCATCCTAAATAATTTATTTCATTTTCATGAAACAATGACCCAAAGTACCACTCTAATCCAAACAACAATGTTTATATTAACACAACAAATTTCCAAATCTATGTTTTTCTCATTTTTTTTCATAGCATCACCAACAAAGATTTTGCTTCTGGAAACCAACAGGTATTGTTAAATCATTCCAATTTTTATCATTTATAATACATACTTTTAGATATAGAATATAAAAACATTTTCATGGCTTAACTTGCGATAGAAATAAAAAATGAAAGTTTGAAATGAAAGAAATAGCCATTCTTGAATTTCACCCAATAATAAACGCATGTTTCAGTCAGTTAGCACTGTGTTGACCATGGTAACTTGAGTGAGTGTGTGTGTGTGTGTGTGTGTGTGTGTGTGTGTGTGTGTGTGAGTTTGTGGGGTTGTAGGGGCACTAACAAGGAGATCATTCACTCAGTTTTTCTTTGAGAATATTGCAAAGGGAAAAGTAATGTATTTTCTGCTTTATTACTCATGTTAGGTAGGGGTATTAATTTATTTAATATACTTTTAATATATATGCAAGTAACCTGATATAAGAGGAGTCTACACTTTGAACTGACTTGGAATAGTCCTAAATTTAAATCCCAGCATAATTATTTATTCTTATGACTTTAAACAAATTTCTAAAACTCTAATTCTCGCTTTTCTAGTTTGTAAAATGGGGAGTGTAATACCTGTTACAGAGGGTTGCTTTGAAGACTGGTAACATAGCACAGCCTGGCTCACAATAGACACTCAAGTAATTATGTTGTATTATGCAATTTTAGAAAGAAAGCAAAATAAACTGTGCTAAACAAAATTTGATTTTACTCCAAGGATACAGAAGGTATTTCAGGGTCTTAAAATATTTTGAAAAGCATAGTTAATAACCATTCTCTTTTACTATACTTTTACACTATAATCTAAAGTCCCAGGTTTTAAAAAATGTGACATTAAAAGAGAATACCAGAAAGGTCTTATTTATTGTTTGATAGTTTGGGAAAATTCTGTCTCATAAACAAATAATAAAAGAAGATTTGGTTTCTTTGAAAATGCAGGTTTTTTCCTGGTAGATGAAACCAAATTAAGAATCAGTAGAAGTCTGTTTACAATCACTTATATAATCTTAGGCAAGTTGAAAATCTTTCCTGAGCCTTAGTTTCTTCATATATCAAGTGAAATGCAAAAATAGGTATTCTTTTTAGACTTTTTGAACCAATAAACTTGAATTTTTTATTACTTTTAAGAAATAGATCAATAAAATTTCAATCTATTGCTTTGTAAGTCTTCAAGCACAACCCTTTCTGCTATGTCCTACTAGTAACTTGGGAAGAACTAGAAGCTGAAATACAGTAGAGAGAGTTTTACTTTCTGCATTTGTACTATGAAATCATGGGGGGCAGAATAGAAGTGAGGGAGGGAACATGAACAATTGTGAGTTGGCCTGATTGGGGAGAAAAAAAAAACAGAAAAGAAGAAAAAAGGAAAACACCATTAATCATCATGGCCCTGACTTGATAAATCTCAATAGAAGACTTATCTTGCACCAACTTGGTCAGAAGACTTAAAAGTCTTTGGTACAACTTTTCCACATGTGCAGGATTCTGCCTCTGCTAAAATCTTGCCTTTTGTGTTGAATTCAAAACTCTTTAGGAAATGACCCAAGGTGTAAAAGGAAAATGTATTTAGAAAAGTGTTTAGATACTTGTCTAGAAAAGAAATATAAACATTTGTGTATATGTATTCTGCTCTAAAAAAAGAAAATACAAGAAAAAAAAACTATTCAATTATAAACACATTGCAGTCAGTAGCTATGCTCTAGACCACAAATCATAGTGAAAGCCAGCTTCTATCTATCTACGTAACCCATAAAATTCATTTTTAACTCAATATTGTTAGAAACATTCTATTGCAGATTTGAAAGGATTTCCCTATTATTTTCTACCCAAAAGATTAAGTATTAATAATGACCCAAAAAATAGATACCGCCTTGTTGTTAAGGAGACCTGTCTTACACTTTCCTAACATTATAGCCAGATTTCATGGTCACAGGAAAACAAAACACACATAATGGAGTGGTTATTAATTCAATAAATCCAGCAGCTCTCCTGCTCTGGGCAAAAGGCAAAGTTAAAAGCAGCTGTTCATTGACGACATATGGGACATGGCCAGGGTGAGGTAGCTGCTTCAGCACATCATCCACCACTTTTAAGGCTGACTGCACTCAATTTCTTAGACAATCTACACACCATTTTCAGTTCTGTACCTCCATAATTTATCACAACAATACCTCAAGCACACAGATTGGACAGGGAAAATGAAAGCAATTTACAGTATCGAGATGAAAGTAGCTGGGTGGATAGAAAAGACCTACTATGTAAATCATATCCACAACTTCAAGGAATGTTGACATAATATTCTGGAATTAATTTTTTCCAGCATTCCTATGTAGGTCATACAAAGGTAAATCTAGTTTCTCCTCCCTGCCTCTTATATCTGGAGTTGTTTATCAATATGTTAAAGAGGAAATTGATTTTACCTCTCCCTTCTACAGGGACAATAAGAACCTTATGTATAAAACTTACCAATAACAATGAAAGGAATCAGTTGAAACATTAGCGTGCAATCTTTATATATGTCTTCCAGTTAAAGGTCATAGGAAGACAGCAATAAAAAAAAAAGACAGAATCTCAGACAAATAAGGGAAAGCAATCTATTTGAAATAGTAGCCTGGATTATTGTAAACTAATCTCATTATGTCTTCCTTCAAAATATGTTCATAAAATCTGCCTCAGATTCATATCAGCAAATTACACTGATGCCAAACACCTAACCATAGAACATTCTAAGTCATGAAGTTTGTATATTGTCACATAATGTATATTGCATACAGAAATACTTTTATTCTCTATTGAGAATAATTTGTTGATATCTTCATCAAACGTAGGAAACTAATTATTTCAATACCCCCTCATCATTCCCCTGTTTTCCGTTCTATCTTATTCTGTCTTAATCTTAATCTTTGCTTGATCAAAGCAGGACAAGGATGAGCAGTTACAAGGTAGTGACAGATGTTGCAAGAAAGGCTGAGTCTCACAACAAAAGGTAATAAACAAAAACTACGACATGTAAGAACACTCTAGGAATCTGTTGAAATACTGGAAGGAATTTTGATTTCCTGAAGTCATGCAAGACAGGGGATCAAGCCCTTTGATATACCTAGGAAAGTAAAAGTGGACCCTCAGAACCAAAACTCTTGCCAACATAACATTTAAGACACTGTTTGCTCTACAAATAAATAAATTATTCCTTAATTGCTTTTTGTCTGAATATAAATTGTTGGTCATTAGACAACTTGGAAAATACAGAAACCAAGAATTACTCCTTTTCCTTACAATTAGGGATGACCTTGGTCTCTAGCTCTAGTTTAGTCACCTATTGTTTATTGTGTGAATTACATGTTCATGTCTTTGTCTGGATTCATCTCCTTAATGTAAATTTGTAGAAATCTTTATTACATTCATGATGTTAAATCTTTGTATATCATCTATATTCTAATCATTTCTCCAACTTCTATCTGCTTTATCACCATTTATACTGACCATTATTTTATTTATCCCTCAAAAACTCCTTTATGTGGACAGTTATTATATAATTACAATAATAATAATAATAATAATAATAATAGCTATTGCTATTACACTGACCATTTTGCAGATTACAAAATTGAGATACATAGAGGTTAAGTATCTTGTTTGAAATTCCTTACAGAGTAGCTTTTTTAATCTGAATGTGCCTTTCTCAAAACCAGTATTTGGGCCACTAGGTGTACTATTATTAGAGGTGTCATTGAAAACCCTGTGAATAGCAGAGAAACACTAAGAATAGTGTTTCACCTGCTGTACGTAGGGTCGCTATGGGTTGGACACCAACTCGACAGTACCTAACAACTTTTGTGTCCATAAGGGCCTTCTTCACAGTAAAATCAGACACAAAGTCATCTCTAATTTTCTTCCAGTGATCTTATTTCTTCCTTTACATCTTATTCCTTTATCTATCTTAAATTAGTTTAACATATGGTGCAAGACATTCTTATTTTTCTAACTCTGTAGTTAACCAATTTATCAAATATCATATATTTAATAATCTATCTTTTCCTTGGTGCTTGGAAATTCCAGTTTATTAACATTAGTGATCTGATATGTTTCAGTTCCACTATTTTAATTATGTGATAAGATATAACAGAACAAGTCATTCATTCACCAAATATTTTTGCACACAATTCATCTGTTTATTTTTCCATATAAACTTTATAAATATTTGGAAAATATTAGAAAAACATTTAATATTTGGAAAGAAATTAGATATTTGGAAAGTAATTAAGATATTTTCAAAAAAAGATATCTGTCCCTGTGATCAAATTTGACTTTAATGATACAAGAACTCATAAGTCAGGAATTTTCTTTGCTTTTTATGGTTTTAATATGCATCTTAAAGCCTTTGAAAAAAGCTAAACAAATTTTATTTTCTATCCCACTTTGTTTACTTGTTTATTGTCCAAATAAAAGCATTTATGTGCTTAGGCAGAACAGTCATCACCTTATTTAATAAATCCCTTTTTATGTTTTTACAAAAATCACAGTTTTTAATGCATTAATAATTTTATACTTTTATAAAAAATTTACCTTCACGTATAACAACAAAGATGATTATTTTAAGGGCTGCCTTTAGATGTTTTCCTTACAAGCAGACTTTATAATAAAATATTTATTCATTCAAGTTGTTACTGGAAGCCCACTATGTCTCAGGCAGAATGCCTAACTGGAGGTAAAAATGTTAAATAATTTTTATAGGTAATATTTAGTTCATAATATATACCAGACATTGCTGTAAGAGTTTCAGTCATTTAATTCATGAATGGACTGGTTAACTAAATGCATACTACTGTTAGCCCCAATTTGCAGGTGAGTGGTCTCTTTCCTTGCCCATGACCCTATGGCTACTAAGTGGTAGAGCTGGTATTTTAACTAGGATGCCAGAGCTGATACTTGCAACTTCTATGCAGATTCTGCCATATGAAGCTTCAGAATTCAGTGTAAAACACTAACATAGAAGGCTACAATTCCAACTCTGGGATAAGCACCAGCTATGACAAACTTATGATACACATAGAAAGGAAGTGCATACCCACCTGGGAAAGTCAGGAATGACTTGATGGATGATGTAAATGTGAACTGAGTTTTGAAAGCTGAGTGGAAGGTCACAAAATGCATATGAGAAAAAAGCATGCTTTCAAGAGAGCAACAGTATACATAAAAACTGGAAGTAAGAGAGTGCACAGCTCATTTAGGAATAACCAGAACACAGAACTCTCATGCGAGAGCACGAGGAGATGACCAGAAGCACAGGCAGCATACCTGCTCCATGGATCACCTTCACTCCCTTTAGTAATTTTGCTTAGACGAGAGGAAGATCTGAACTCATATTCATTTTGTCACTGTCTTCTATATTCACCATTACTTATTATATCTTATTTTTCTAGAAAATAATTACATTAGGCTTTAATGAGGCAGGGAAAAGTGTTCAATTGGAGAAAGAAAGAGTTCTTTCTCTATAAACTCTCCAAATTCTGCTATTGTCAAAATAGTTCAAATAACAGTGCTGTTTACCAAGCACATTCATACAGACCATATAATTTAATTGTCCTAGTAATTCTAGGAAGAAGGACATGGCAATCCACTTGCAAAGCAATCCCAAAAGAATCTGCCAGTGAAAACACTATGAATAGCAAGAAAGCACTGACATAGTGCAGGACATGGCACAGTGCTGGGGAGCATTTAATTCTGTTGCACATGAGTCAGATCCAACTCCATGGCACCTAACAACAACAACTATAATTCTGGAAGTGAGGAACCACTAATAGTCATCTCCACTTTCACCAATGAAGAAACTGAGGTTTGAAAATGACGACAGACTTACCTAAAACTAGAAAGTTGCCTAAATTAGACTGGAATTCATATCAGTTCATACCTTCTATCAGCAGCCTGCATGCTAAAAAACATTAATATTTAGGGTAATGTGGAAAATTAGGGGAAAAGAGCATAGCTTACATTAGCTGGTGCTTCAATCCATGCAGGATTCAGTACCACACTGAACTCAGATGCTGTAAGCATAGGGAACAAAACCAATACTGTCTGAAAAGTTCTACATATATTTGTTTACTGCTGAATTAAAATTTTAGGTTTTCTAACTAATATGTGTTTCATTTCCAAAAATTTGGCATTGCATATTTCAATCCACATGGAAATTGTAGATTAGATCAAAGTAAAACAATATGCAACCCCCCAGTTAACGTTTATTCTGCTGATTGGGAGATCCAGAAAAAAATCTTACATTTACATTATTAGTATTTCCTCTCTAACCATGACCATTTAAATACTTTCCAATTTTCCACTGCCTTTTAGAAATGCCTCTAGCATCTCACATAGCTATTCAAGGCAAATATTTGAAATACTGTCCAAATGTGTTATCATTAAACTACTTTATACACAATGAAAAGGCTTAAAAATGTTTTCTAAATTTATTTACTGCCTACCTGGTAAGTTATTTTCAGGTATCTATAACTTCCACCTGAAAATAACTTACCAGGTAGGCAGTAAATAAATTTAGAAAACATTTTTAAGCCTTTCCATTGTGTATAAGGCCTGCAGCTGTAGCCCTGTGGCATCTGATCCCGTCAGATCTCAGAAGCTAAGCAGGGTCGGGCCTGGTTAGTACCTGGATGGGAGACTGCCTGGAAACACCAGAAGCTGTAGGCTTGGGAGAAGGACCTGGCAACCCCCTCCCAAAAATCAATCTGCCATTGAAAACCCTATGAACAGCAGAGAAGCACTGACAATAGTGTTTCCCCTGTTGTACAGAAGGTCGCTATGAGTCGGATACCGAGTCGACGGCACCTAACAACAACATAACTTCCACTCCCCCAAACAGCCATTGAAATCCCTATGAGTAGCGGAGAAGCACTGACGATAATACTGGGCATGACACTGTGTTGGGTTGTGTTTCATCTGTTGAACATAGGGTTACTATGAGTTGGACTTGACTAGGGGGCACCTAACAACAATAAAAACAACAAAACTTCCCTAAGGAAAAACCTACATACCACTCTAATGTCACTGAAAAAAAAAAGTTAATGCCTTAATTACCGAAAGTTTTGGTTTATAAATAAGGTACTTCGTCACCACTGTATAAGTTAACTAGGCTGCTGTTTTGCAGATAGCAGAGGTAAGCCTGGGGGTTGGCAGAGGAGGCAAGAAGCTAAATGTCAGGTTGTCAACAGCAGCAACACGAGCTAACGCACCTGTGGTACTTGTTACAATCCAGGTTCTGTCCTAAGAGCTCTGTATCCCTTACTTAAACCTAATAACCTAAATGAGGTAGTTATTTCCATTTTACATATTGGGAGACAGAAACAGAGAGGTTAAGTGATTTGCTGAATGTCTTTGACAGCTAGTTCATGGCAGAGCTGTGGTACAAACTCCCAAACAATTCTCTGGCTTTGAGTGAATAATGAATAATTTGAATACTAAGTTAAAAATTCTATTTTGAAAATCTTAAAATATACCCTGAGGCTGGAGGATTGAATAAATAGTTCTACTTATGGACATTAAAATGATAATTCACAAAGTAGACCATAACTACATAAACATCTCCTAAAAGGATTTTAACCAATCATTTAATTACTAGTCAAAGTAAATTGTCCATTACCAAAATGAATAAGAAGTCAAGGTTGCTCTACTCCTGAAAGGAATTATGACAAACAAAAGGATTTTATTTAAATTACTACTGGTGAAATGGTTTTCTTACACAGGACATGGGGTATTTAAAATTAATTTCATGCCATGGCTTAATTACTAATGAATTTGCTCTTCGAAAGTCTGGTGGCAAAGATCATAGCTATTTAATTTCATTGGGAGTATTAGTCACTGAATTAGTTAATTAGGAATATTACAAAATCAATTTTAATTATTAGTCCCAATGTGTAAATATTTTTAAAAATCATAAGCTCCTTACCTCTCTCCAAAATTATTTTTGGGAAAGAATAAAGCAAGTGTCACAATAATACATATTGCTTAGGTTTCAATTCTGCTGAATTTTGTAACAAGTCAGTTATTGTTATTTACCATTTCTCTGAGGATCATTTTCTTTGCAATTTTATTTGTGTTAGCTACCTGGTTGAATTGTTATGCAGATCAACTGAGATCATACATAAGATTATCTTTTAAAACTAAGTATTGGAAGTCCTAAATGCTGTGATTATTATTTGAGATGTGGTGTGGGTCTTTTCCCCTCAGACTTCAGAATAACATTAAAAAGTCATTTTTTTATTTTTTGGGTAGAAGTATTTCTAAAAGTAAATTTCAAGAAAATTAATGAAAGATGCTTTTCACATGTTTCTTCAGTTCTAGAATTAACTTCACTTCTCTGACAAACTGAACAACAAAACCTTTCTCTTCATGACTGCACAGATGGGAGATGGTAACTGTTATATAGCTTCTGATCACTTCATCTTATGGATAAGTTGGACCTTTGTCATAGAAGTGATATTTTAGTGACGATCATAGACCATTTGAAAAGACGTGTTGTTTTAATTGAATGGAATGTTTTTCCCTCTCTTCTATATAAAGCAAAGTTTTATCCGGGCAAAGAAAAGAGGGAAGGTATAGCTACCAAAATAAAAATGAGTCACTACTTGGCTGAATTGTTAGGAATTGAAATGGTGCCTGAAAATTCTGAGATGACTTTACAAAATTCATATTGTGAATTTTAAGGATTCATAATAAGTCTATAAAGAGATAAGAGCTAACAACTTCAGATAATATGTTTTACTTTAGGGACACATTTTTTCTCCTTTATTTTTCCTACTTTATACATGTTCATAAATAATGGGACACTGTCTCTTTCACAGTAAAACATGCCTCTTTTTGCCAAAATTTACTTACATCAGCTATCTCCTTTATGAAGACAATTTGAATGAAATTAGAAAACTAGATTCTGTGACCTCTTCATGGCACCTACACAACAAACTAGGCTTTCCAGTCTAAAAGAAAAAGCATTGGTGGTGTCGAGATGAATGTTCAATAAGATAAAACTATTTCATGAAACCAGTTATCTGAAGTGATATCTCAATAAGCTTATCAGTTCAGCTTTTACCTATCCTGACACAAGATAAAACCTATATTTACAAGGAAATGTACATTTCATGACATAAAATTAAATGTACAGCCCGGGCCTGCTTTTAGCTTGTGCGGTAGTATATGCAGAGAGCAGAAGGGATTTAGGCTACATTCATTAGGAGTTTGCTTCTGAGGCCGGTGGGTTTCAGTTGAAGCCAGAGAGGAATGGGCCATCTACAAATAGGCTTTGGTCAAAGTCTGGGTAATTGATGCCATAGTCATGTTTACAAATCAGTTATGGAGGTGAAAAATAATCACTGAACCACATTTGCTTATAAGACGTGGATAGAAAATAACTACATGGTGTACTTTAGGAAGCTACAAAAGACCTTAAATATATGATTTAAGTATTTAACTGAAGTAAAAAGAAATATTTTCTGAGTGCCTGTCATATGCTAAGCACTATTGTTCTTGTTGGGTGCTGTAGAGTTGGATCTGACTCATAGCAATCCTATGCGCAACAGAAGGAAACACTATCCAGCACTGTGCCATGCCCGACACTATGTTACTGCTTCTCTGATATTCATAGGGTTTTCAGTGACTGATTGTTTCCGGATTGCATTGGGAGTGGGTTGCCAGGTCATTCTCCCATTTTTGCATTGCTAGGGATCAAACACAGAGCCTCAGAAAATACAGAGCAGCACTCTACCAACTGAGTGAAACTCCAGCCAGCCAAGCACTATATGAGGTGCTAAGGATTGTAAAGGGCCATCCAGTAAGACATTTAAAGCAGAACCTGTCAAGAAAGTGAAGTTTGACTTATGAAATAAGTAGCATAGGAGGAGGGTGTGGGAAAGGTGTGGAGTATGATATAATCATCATTGACTTCTAAAAAATAATGCTTATGTAAAAATGTACAAGTACACAACTAGGTGAAAGAAGATGAGCAACCACTAGCTTGAAAAATTTGGGATGCATTCCAGAGACTGTGAGTGGTATGTTACGGGATCCATGGATGGTATAGAGTCCACCAGAACATGCAGACACTTGTTTCAACAAGAAATTGATTTGGTTGGACTCCAATTATACACTCCATCTTGAGCTGCAGCTCCCATCTCGTTTCAGTTCAATCTTTAGCTGGGCTCTTGGGACACTGCCCTGGCAATGTGCAATTCAGGAACAAGCTAGAGATTTAAGCAGTGTTTATATGCCAAACATAGGACATGTTCTCTCCTTCCTGGATTCTACACTCACTTCCCAATGACTCTCTTGCCCAAGCACTGCCTTATTCTTTAAGTCACAAAAACTTAGGGGAAAATGAGAGGGTGAATATGACAATGAAAAATGATATGCAAGCATGAAAATGTCACAATGAATCCCATTATTTTGTATGCTAACTTAAAAAAATCATTAATTAAGCCAGGCGTGGTGGTGCACGCCTGTAATCCCAGCAGCTCGGGAGGCAGTGACAGGAGGATGGCAAGTTCGAGACCAGAGAAAGTCTGTGTAACTTAGTGAGACCTGTCTCAAAAAGTAAAAAAATGGGCTGAGTGTACAGCTCAGTGGTCCAGCACTTGTAGAGCATGCAAGCATGAGGCGCTGGGCTCAACTTCCAGTACCACCCCTCCCCCCAAAAAAATCATTAATTAAAAAAAGACTTTGGAGTTACTTCAGGAATTTTAGCCACACTAAATGGAGCCAATCTTTGCCTACACAGAAGATAAACACCACAAAAACTGAGAAATTCACTCATACTGTTTCCCTCTTCCAAGTTTCAACTCCTTTCCAAAAGCTTCCTGCTAGTTCTCACTGTCTAGATCCTTCTGGCTTGCATTTATTTATTTATTTATTGGTTTATTTATTTATTTATTTATATTTCAAATATATAGGTATTATTCTCAAGGATCTTTGGGCAATTTTGTGATCACAGTGGAAGGAGAAATAATATTCATACACTCTTAGTCTGAAGTTCTAGCAAATCTGTTTTTTTTCTGAAAATTTTCAGGATTTGGGACCCAAAATAACAATCTTTGTCTCCTAGGCAGCCAAGGTGACTATTATCTTGTGCTGTAAGTGTCTAAGTTCTGTGACTATAGAGACTGATTTTCTTTGTTCACCTCTGTATTATTGGTTCATAGTACAATATCAACAACATAGTTGGTGTTCATTATTGAATAGTTGTTTGAATCATTCAATAACTGAAGAATGATTATCCAATGAAAAAAGCACTGTATGTGGAACAGGAAGGTTTAGATTGGAATCCCAGTTCTGCTAGTGACATTTTGTATAAATGTAAACATTTTAGTTAACTTGTGCTTCAGTTGTATTACCTATAAAATGGGCATTATGCTATTCAGTAGTCTAATTATGTTTGTATCAATGGATTGTGAGGTCAAATGACCTAACTCAAAATAGCATAAAAATGGATCTTTATGATTAATATCAAATAAACCTTTCTAATAGAGCTATCTTGAGAAGAAAGTTAGCATTTATATGGAAACATATCCAGAGACTATCTTACTAATTAAAGATCATGATTTTCTTCAGAATTCTCATGAGTAAATCATCCAGCCTATCAGTAAGACACTTTGAGAAGAGCAATGCAATTCTTTTAGATATATTTTAAATAGATGCAAAACAAAATTCTAGACCACCAAATTCCAGATTCTGGTAAAATATTTCCCTGATCTAATTCCATAAAGAGTGAGGAGAAATAATTTTTACTTTGCCTCAGTTCCATGAGTATAAATTCAAGAGTAATGTTTGCACTACAGATTTTGATATAACATATCTATGAAAGCAATAACAACTAAGGAAACATCTATGGAAGATTATCTATCAAATTGATAGAATAGGTTTCCCATTGCATTTTCATAATCCTACAATTGAATCCTTTAAAAGAAAAATACTCTTACTACTACTGTTGTTATTTTAGAGGTAGGAAGACAGAGAATGAAGTCTTTTGCCCAAGGTCACACACTATTAATCAAGAAGCAATAATTTGAATTCAAGAGTGTTTGTTTGCTTCAGAATCTCATACATTCTTTAGATGCTCAGTTCTCTTCTAGTCTCACTCAAAGCAAAACATGAAAGGAAGTTTAAGCTAATAACATATCTAAACAAGGAAACCTTGTATTGTATTTGTTTTAGTAGTGTCTTTCTGCTGGCATAATGCCCTGGTGAATATTTTGAAATATAATAATAACCAGGATAACTTAGTGGCCTAAATGTTTAAGTTGAAATATTTTAAAAATATAAACTACTTAAAATAGTTTTAGATTAGTAGCCTTTAGCATAAAATTGTATTATAGATTATGCTTCAGAATTAAATTATTGATTTTATTTCACCAAAAGAAGTATTTTGGTACAGTTTTGCCTCCCAAATATAAGGGAAAGATTTTTCACAACTCCAAATCAATCAAACAATTTATTAAGCAGACGTGGCTTGTTCAACTACCATCTTTAATCTTTACCTCCTTCAAAAGTTATAATTTATTAATTCCTTACTTTATTGGCCTGAAAATGTATGTAGTAACATACTTTCCCAAACATACTTGAAAATAGAATATTTTAAATTTCTAACTTTAAAAATTAGAATGAATAAAATTTAGTTACTTTGAAATTTTCAAGGAATTGAGTGAAAACCAAAAGAAAAAAAAACACAGTTCAATAATCTCCAGAAGATTCATATTGCATATCTGCCTTCCTAGATTGCTTTGTTCTGCAATTGATTTGCCAATATCCCCATTTTGTAAAAGGAACTGTTGGAAACTTGAATATGAAATTCCTCAAATCTTACTAATCTTTTCCTTAGATATTGATTATAGCCCCTAAAATGAGGTTGGATTCAACTTGACAGTTCATCTAGTAGCACTTATTCAGAGAAATAGGTTTATAATATCATTTTTATGCATAATTTCTTTAAATTTGCACATTTCTAATAAATCATTGGAGCATTGTTATGTTTATGAATATTAAAATATCCTAATGCATTTTCATTAAACTTATCTTGAATACTAAGTGCAGTTGAAAATTTATGGAGTAAGATATACATATGCTAAAACTGACTTTTGTAAAATATTATAGTGTACTTTTAAAATAACAGATCTAACAAAGAGATAATTTTTTTAAAAGCGCAAATAATGACAGCTTCAGAAGCCAAGTTATATCACCACCAATACCAACAGATATTTATCTTTGAATCTGATGATTACAATGAAAGCATCTTGTTTAAAGTTGACACATAAAATTCTTACTTTCAAATTTGTATGTAGTTTATAATTTCTAAACAATAGTAAGTTTCCTTTAAAATTTTCATCCTGTAATTTACAGAGAATTATTAAATATTCTGTTGATTTTTGATTTTACATTCTAACTCCGAAAACTAACAGTAAAATTAATAACAGGTAAAAATGCTTCATTTTTAATCTTACTGATAAAAGCAGCTTCTGTCTTCATTTATAGATGCAACAGTAGAACCAATCTATGTTGTTTCAATAGTAGATTGGTTGTTTTAGATGAGTGCTAAAAATATTGTTGGCACATCAAAAATGAAGATTGCAAAACAAATGTGGAATATTTAGGTACAGATTGAACACACATAGGGGAGGGGCAGAGAGAGAGAGAAAGAGAGAAAGAAAGACGTTAATTGCTAGAAATGAAGTGTGTGTGTAGACACATACACACACATACACACACACACACACACACACATATATGGATTTATCTATTTGTCTATATGCCTGGTTGCAGAAATGCCATTGGGATCATTAGTGGTTATATTTGGATGATGAAATTAGGTCTTTATTTTATTTTCATATGTCTAATGCTTCTATAAGCTATACATACTAATTTCATGTAAGAAAACATAATTTGTAAAACTTATGTGATTGTAGCAGCTGGTTATTATCTCATTATCCCAGGCATCTTTCCTCCTGTTTGCAGGGTGAGAAATGAAGTTAACCAAATGTTATAGCTGGAGTCTTCTGTAAATATTTCCATCACTTTTCCAAAATTACTGAGGAAAAATGCAAATTAAAAAAACATTTGTTCAGCAGTGTCCAAAACGTGAAAGAATATACTTCAGGAGAAAGAAAAACTGAGAGGGAAGGAGGATCACTGATTGGGTGTTCCATGTCACTCTCTGCAGTGGTTTTAGTGGACATTCTGTCAACACTTGAACCTAGTCTAAGGACTAGCAGGATGGTGGGAATTTCATGTTACTTAAACTGCAGAATTTTAACAAGTCATTTATCTCACAAAGGCTAATATAACAAACTCTATTGCTCCGTTGGGCAAATAGAGTCATTTAATACAGATGGTGCAGATTGTAGTGTTGGAAATTGGGGAAGCAGGGGAATTCATTCTATTCTTTGCACTCTCTAAAAAACCACCCCCTTAAAAATGAGCAGCAGGAAGATAGAGAAATAGGGTAACCAGATACTGGCTGAAATGTTTTTCTACATTCCAGTTTTCCCACAGCTAAAGCCATTCCTCATCTTTCAGATGTGAGGCTCAACTTCTAAGATGCTACTTATAAAAACTAGTTTCTTTGCTCCTGTCATCCTTCAATAACTTGAAGATACTACATCAAGCATAAAAACAGCAGGTGACTTAAAAACTGAAATACATAGACTAAAATATGTGAAACAATGCATAGAAGGTTTTCAGAGTCAAAGTTACCATATACAGCATTACTGAGTACAGTAATGCCTTGCTTTAAAAGCAGATTAAAATCCAATGCAAAAGTAGAACCAATCTATGTTGTTTCAATAATAGATTGGTTGTTTTAGGTGAGTTTAGATACTAATATTTTGGTTTTTCACCAAAATACTAGCAAATGTTTCAGTTCTAAGAAAGGCATAAAGAATTAACTAACAGGCATCATATATCAACTGCACAATATACTCTAAGATAACTGCTAAACTTCAATAAAGATTTATCATTCAGAAATGTCTTTATTTTTATTAGAACTTATTAGTGCTAAAGCCCAGCACCCTTTTTACATGTTTAAGAAGTTTCTATAAATGGTCCCATGTTACAAGCACTTTTCTGCTACTTGATTTTTTTTTTTCATTTTGTTTCTGACTTGTAATTAATGAATTTAATCTATTTTGTAATTTTGGAATTAGTTTCTTATGTCCTGTTTTTCTGTGACTTTCTGCATTCTTTTGGACTGATTTTTATTCCATTTTTTCAATCAACTCATTTATAAACTATATACTATGTTAATTCTTTAGTGGTTACTTTTAATTTTTATCATGCATACTTAAAATGCAAGATCTTAAAAGATTATAAAACCAATTACACTCTATATTCTTACACATTATTTTCCAGTATTTTAATGCCATTTTTATTGGGCTCCTTATATTACTCATTATCATTGTGATATATAGCCAATGCGTGTTCAAATTTACCCACATTTATTAATTTTTTCTTTGCTATTTCTCCTTACATCTCAGCAGATGCTATTAAAATCATTTTTCTGTTTCCTAAATAATATACTTCAAACATTGTGTTTGAATGGTTGGATGGTGAGAAACTTTCCATTTTCAATTTGCTCATAAATATATTTTTCTTCCTTCTTAAGTGATTTAGCTATGTTATTTTTTATCTCAAAATATTTAATATATTATGCTATAGTGTTTGGTTTCTATTATTGCTCTAAAATTCCACTCTTATTTTGATGTCATTCTTCCATACATAATTTATCTTTTCTTCCAACCTATACTTTTCAGTAAATATTTATTATTATTATGTAACTAGTGCTTCAATAAACTAGGGTGACAAAAGTTGTATAAGGTAGCATTCCTGCTCAAACAACTGAGGTTAGTGATGATTATGCACATATGATTATAATTAAGTGAGCAATGATAGATGTATGCACTGGATGCTTGCAAAAGTGAGTAGAAAATATTTATCCCTGTATAAAGGTAGGAAGGTCAAGAAGAGCATTATGGTTTAAATATAAAATGGCCTCCAAGGCTCATGTTTGAACATTTGGTACCTCGTGGGTGGTACTGTTTTGGGTGTGGAATTTTGAAGGTAATATCTAGCTAGCAGAAGTAGGTCAGTGGGGATGGGACACAGGTGGTTATACCTAAGCCCCTAATTCCTGTTGTTCTCTCTCTCTCTGCTTCTGATCCACTATGATATGAACAGCTCTCTTCCACCATGATCCTTGCCACCAGTTACTCAGCCATTCCCTGCCATTATGGACTGAAATCCTCTGAAACCATGAGCCACAATAAATACCTTCCTTATGTTGTTCTATTAGGTATTTTGTCACAGCAATACAAAACTAATATTAGCAGAGGGATTCTGGCAAAAATGATACCTGAACTGAATCTTAAGAGATAATTACCAGGTAAAGGATAGGAAAGGAGAAGACAGTGGAAGGTGTCAGAAGAGTTAAGTTGTGCCATAATTTATAAAGCAAAACATGCATCAAGACAAAATTTGAATTTCATAAGACCTCCCAGGACTGAAATATTTCATGTATCTCAGTAGTTACATCCTATTAGCACACTCTCCCTTAACAGACTGGAAATTCTTCAAAACAAGGACCACATTTAAATGTTTATTTTTCAGTCTCCCCATTGTCTAGTACAGTGCATGAAGTCTTTGTTCAGTAAATATACCAATAATAAATAATAATCTCAAAATGTTCTGATACCACTATACTTCAGATAATCTCATTGAAGATGCATAAGGTGGACCTGGGGACTCTATTGATCAAAGAAGCTTAGCCTTGCCTTTTACATTAGTAAAATATAGAGTTATTTCAAAGCAAGTATAGCATTACAGGCCTTATTCCTGCTAAAGTACTAATATTACTACTTGAGCCAATAATATATACTTTATAATTTTAAAGTGTCTTCATATACATTATCCTAGTTATTGTCCATAAAGTCCTGTGCTTTGTTTATGGCTACACTAGATAAATAAATAATAAATGAAGAAACCATTGTCATTCAAATAAAAACATTGTTCCTAAGAAAATACTGTGTCATAACTATATTAGCCATTTTATGAGAAAGAAAACATTTTGAAATAATACCATCTGTAGTCAAAAGACATATTTAGTCCATACTTCTCATTTTATAGGTAAGCATTGCCAGTACCATTCTATCTATAATTAAGATCACTTTTCTCATCAATTCTGAGAGATGTTTAGATAAGTTCACTTCATTTTCTCCTTATAAGTGTCTTCTCTTTATTAAACATGTTCTCATCCTCTTTTCCATATTTTTTAACTTTTCTTCCATATTTTCAGCCTTATTTTCTGTATATTTTAGTTCAGAGAATTTCCACTGATCAATTTTCAACTTTGCTTGCTCTTCCTTTAATAGTATCTAATTTGTTAACTAGTTCTTAACTTACTTTTACAAGTTTTTCATGTCTAACACTTATACTTTTTATTTTCTCAGATCTACTCTGTAACTTTTGATAGTCTAGTCTTCCTTAATTGGGAAGAAGAATTCTTTTACCTTTCTTAAATATTTTAGAGGGATTTATTATTTCTACTTGATGCCTTCAATATCTAAAGTGCTCACATATCCCAGAGTTTTGTTTGTAGTTCTTGCTAAATTTCATTTATAGTAGCTTGCTTCTTGATAGAAACTGTATTTTAGATTGTTAACTAATATTGAAAGAGTCAAGTTTCATTTCTGCAGATCTTTAGGCAAGAGCTGTAATGAATTGATGAAACAAAAGATTTTGCACACACTAATCTTCCTGGCTTTCAGAGTTTTCTCAATTTGGAGTCCCAGGAGTTTTTTTTTTTTTTTTTTTTTTTTTTTTTTTTTTTTTTTTTTTTTTTTTTTTTTTTTTTTTTTTTTTTTTTTTTTTTTTTTTTTTTTTTTTTTTTTTT
>VMDO01014966.1:12351-52853 GCA_007922755.1 Pedetes capensis | reverse complement strand
CCTCAATCTTTTCTCCATTTATTGTAAAGTCATGTACTGTACTGACCCAGTCATAAGGGTTTTGTTTCCTTGATGTTTATTCTCAACCGATATTGAAGGCTATGATCTTTGATCTTCATCAGTAAATGTTTTAAATTCTCTTCACTTTCAGCAAGGAGAGTTGTGTCATCTGCATAACTCAGGTTGTTAATGAGTCTTCCTCCAATCCTGAGGCCATGTTCTTCCTCATAAAGTCCAGCTTCTCAGATTATTTGCTCAGCATATAAATTGAAGAGATAGGGTGAAAGTATACAGCCCTGAGGCACACCTTTCCCAACTTCATACCAGGTTGTGTTTCCTTGTTCTGTTCAAACAGCTGCCTCCTGTTTCATGCAAAGATTCCTCGTGAGTTTAATTAAGGCTCTGTTATTCCCATTTTCTGAAGTGTTATCCATAATTTATTATGATCCACACAGTCAAATGCCTTCTATAGTCAATGAAACATAGATATATCTCTTTCTGATATTCTCTGCTTTTGGCTAATATCCATTATTAGCCAATGATGTCCAGCAAATGATGTTCCTGGTTCCCCATGTTCTTCTGAATCCAGCTTGATTTTCTGGTAGTTCTCTGTCTATATACTGCTGCAGTCACTTCTGAATGATATTTAGTAAAATTTGGCTTGCATGTGATATTAATAATATTGTTTGATGGTTTCCACATACAGTTGGATCCCTTTTTGTGGGAATAGGCACAAATATGGATCTCTTCTAGTCAGTTGGCCAGGTAGCTGTTTTCCAAATCTGTTGACATAAATATGTTAGCCCCTCCAGTGATGCATCTGTGTGTTGAAACATCTCTATTGGTATCCTAACAATTCCAGGAGTCTTGTGTTTTGGCAATTCCTTCAAGGATTCCAATTTTTCCTTCAATACCATTGGTTCTTCTTCATATACAACCTCTTGAAATGATTGGTCATCTGCCAATTCTTTTTTGTATAACAACTCTGTGTATTCCTTCCATCTTCTTTTGATGTTTCCTGCATCATTTAATATTTTCCCTGTAGAATTTTTCACTATTTCCAATCAATATTTACATTTATTCTTTTATTCCTTAAGCTTGAATAACACAGAATGTGTCCTTCCCTTTTGGTTTTCTGTCTCTGGCTCTTTGCAGATGTCATTATAATATTTGTTTTTGTCTCTCATGTTGCCTTTTGAAATCTTCTTTTTAGTTCTTTAACTTCATCATGTCTTCCTTTTACTTTAGCTATTGGAAATTCAAGTGCAAGTTCCAGAATCTCTTTTGGCATGTAATTTTTTTTTTTGTTGTTGCTTTTTTCGTTTCTTTTTATTTACCTTTTGCTTTCTTCATGAATGATATCTTTGGTGTCATGCTACAACTTGTCTGGTCTCCTCACATTTGTGCCTAATGCATTAAACATGTTCTTGAGGCAGTCTCTGAACTCAGTGGGATATACTCAAAGTCATAACTTGGCTCTCATACACTTATTCAAATTTTCTTCAGTTTCAATTTGACCTTGCATATGAGAAGTTGATGGTCAGATCCAAAATCAGCACCTGGCCTTTTTCTGAAATTTGATATGGAGCTTTTCCATTGTGTCTTTCCAGAAATTTAATCAATTTAGTTCTTGTATGTTCCATCAGGTGAAGTCCATGTGTATAGTCAATATTTATGCTGGTGAAAAAAATGTATTTGCAAGGAAAAAGTCATTGGTCTGACAAAATTCTATCATGAGATCTGCATTTCAGTCACAAAGGCCATATTTTCCAACTACTGAGACTTCTTTGTGTTGCAACCTTTGCATTCCAGTCACCAGTAATTATCAATACATGCCGATTGCATGTTTGATCTCTTCCAGATTGCAGAAGCTGGTAGAAATCTTCCCTTTCTTCATTTGTGGCCTTAGTGGTGGGTGCATTAATTCGAATAATAGTCATATTAACTGTCATTTTTTGTAGGCATATGGATATTGTTCTATCACTGACAACATTACATTTCATGACAGATCTTGAGGTTTTTTTTTTTTTTATGATGAATGCAACCCCATTTCTCTTTAGTTTGTCATTTTCAGCATAGTAGACCATGATTATCTGGTTCAAAATGGCACATGCCAGTCCATTTTAGCTCTCTGTTACCTAGAATGTCAATGTTTATGTACTCCATTTCTTTTTTAATGATTTCTAATCTTCCTAGATTTACACTACTTACATTCCATGTTCCAAATATTAATGAATGCTTGCAGTTATTTCTCCTCATTTTTAGTCATGCCACATCAGCAAATGAAGGTCCTTGGGGCTTTACTCCATTTCCATCATTAAGGTAGTCTCCACTTTGAGGAGGCAACTCTTCCACCAGTAGACTTTTGAGTGCCTTCCAACCTGGGGGGCTCATTTTTTGGCCCTATATCTAACAGTGTTTCTTTTCTATTCATAGGGTTTTCAATGGCTAGATTTTTTTGAAATGAGTTGTCAGGTCCTACTCCCTAGTCTGTCTTGGTCTGGAATCTAAGTTGAAATTTGTCCACCATGAGTGACCCTGCTTGCATCTGAGATACTGGTGGCATAGCTTTTAGCCTCATAGTGACATTCACCCCCCACACATAGTATGGCCAACTGACAGACATGTAGGGGCTTATGTTGTTAGATTGCCTATAAGTAGCAGAATTGTGCAAGTGCAGATTTTGCACATGAAAGACTATACAAGTGGTGCATCCTTTCACTTTGTATCAAGCAAATTATTTGTACTTGCTGGCCCTCACCCTGATAAGATCACATGAACATAATTAATAAGGAAGCCATTGTAGGGCCCAAGCATGAGATCACCACTCTAGCTTTTATAGGACTTGGGTGAGTAGCTAATTTGCTGAACAGTGGAAAACTACTTTGGATTTTGTTGAGCACATTGTCATTAGGCCTACCATAGTGACTATGTAAAGGAACTTCAGTTGTCGACTGATAATCTCTGCCATATCTATGAACTCCTTGGTTTTGAAAATGAATTTTACATGTTTATCCTTCTTAGTCTGAATAGGGCTTGGGAGAAGGAACACATTTTAGGAAGAAATAGAACCTCTTCCTTCCTGCTAAAAATGACCTAGGTGGCACTAAAAATTGAGCTATTTATAGTTCATATTTACACTATAAAAGATTTAATAGTAAATAATTAAAAGATCTGTATAGCAAACTCATTCAAGAATGCCAAGGAGCATTTACCTACATAGGATTAAGTTACTTAGTGATACCATGCACACCAAAATATATCACTTAGATGATATGATGTTGATTCATTTGAATTTTGGAATTTTTGCTGAATTCTAAATTTTAAAAATATAAATGTATTATAAAATTTTAGTTACAACATCATTAGAATAATTATATTAACATGACTCAATCTTTAATTTTAAGCTTAATACCATAAATAATTTGTTGGCCGAGAGGATTAAGTTTGTACTTTTTAGTCCTTTGATATATTAGCATCATATTTTCTTCTCAAATGATTAACCATAGGGCCTATTAATAATGTTAATTAATTGTATTAAGTAACACGAAAGTTAATTATAATCATGGAAAAATTTTTGATGATACTACCTTACATATAGATAATGCTTGACATTTCCACTGTAGTTAAATTTATGCTTAATTGACAAAATCCTGGTATTTATAAAGGACCTCTATTATCTAGTTTCATATTTTAATTTTCTTTTAAGTAAAAATATTTACTCAAGCTAGAGATTAACTTGTTACATGCTGTGTGACTAGTTAATGGCAGATTATTAATGAACAGTTGCATATACTGCCTCATCCTACAACAACTCCATATCCTTTTTAGCATAACACATGGTCACTAGATTACTTCTATGAAAAAAAGTGCAGAAGACTGAAATATCATTTCATTGTTCCTATTCGTCTAATATCACCCCTGTAGAATACAACATGCTATTCAATAATAGATGCCGAATGTAAATGATACAAAAACTTAAAAAAATTAGTTTCATGTCTTTTACAAGGAAAATTTATCCAATATGTAAGTATGCCCTTTGTAGATATTTATCAAGTAGTTACCAATCTATGGAGTAAAATATTAAACAGTGAAATGTGCGTTTTTGAGCATCTTGTTTTGAAATAACAGTTTCTTAGAAAGTTACAAACATGTTACCAAAAGGTCTTGCGTATATTTACATGTTGCATGCTGTTGTTGTTAGGTGCCATCAAACTGGTAGTTGACTTGTAATGACCCTATGTACAACAGGTGAAGCATTATTGTCAGTGCTTCTCCTATATTCATAGGGTTTTCAATGGCTAATGGTATTTGGGGAATGGGTTGCCAGACCTTTCTCCCAAGCCTACAGCACCTGGCATTCCCAGATAGTCTCCCATCCAAGTACTGACCAGGACCCACCCAGCTTAGCTTCCGGCATCTGATGGGATCTGATGCCAAAATGGTACGCTGCAGACTTACATATTACATAATTATGATATAATATAAAAACTAGGACATTTACATCTTTACCACGAGTTCAAAGTAGTTCAATCTCATTTTCTCACAGCTGAAGGGATCTAAGTGTAATGATTAAAATTACAAAACATCTACTGAACAGAAAACAATCTCCATGGCCTCAAATTAGGAAAAGAGTGATTAGATGAGACCTCAGGGTGTGTAAAAGAAGAAAAATATCTAGTTGATCTTGATCAAGACAAGGAAAAAAATGGATGCACTTGGACTTAATAAAAAATTTTCCTCTCCAAAAGTCAAAAAGAGGAAGGAGAAAATAGTTTCAAGACAATTATGTCATGAAGAGCTTGTATCCATAATATACAAAAATTGACTCAGATAGTGTTCTCAGTGGTAGGAAAATAGATCAAGAGTTCTTCTGTTGATTGAATTGTGTTAAAATTAGATTTTTGTTATTGTTGTTAGGTGCCATCAAGTTAAGTCAAACTCCTAGCAACCCTATTTACAACAAAACAAAACATGCCCCTAACCTATGCCATGCCTATGCCCAGCCCTATGTTACTGCTTCTGTGGTATTCATAGGGTTTTCAATGTCTGATTGTTTCAGATTGCTTAGTGAGTGGGCTGCCAGTTCCTTCTCCCTTTTTTTTTTTTTTTTTTTTTTTTTTTTTGTGGTGCTGGGGTAAAACCCAGGGCCTCAGAGCAACATTCTATGAACTGAGCTAAATCCCAGCTCAAAATAAAATTGTTGTTGTTGTTAAATGCTATGAGGCTGGCATCCGATTCATAGCAACCTTATGTACAACAGAGGAAATACTATTGTTAGTGATTCTCTACTATTCCTAGGGTTTTCAATGGCTGATTGTATTTTGGGAGTGGGTTGCCAGGTCCTTTTCGATAGCCTACAGCACCTGGTGTTCCCAGGTGGTCTCCTACCCAACTACTAATTAGGCCTGATCCTGCTTAGTTTCTGAGATCTGACAAGTACCACAGTGGTATGGCTGCAGGTGTAAATCAGTTTGTAATGATGCTTAAATAGAATTATATATTTGCAGATGTTATTGTATCATGGATTTGCAATGTGATAATTATATCTGTAACTTACACCAAGCTTGTTTTGGTTTGTTATTTGTTTGTTTGTTTTTAAAGCATCCATGAGTTTTAGAGATTTTTCAAGATGAGTTTAAGTAAATATTTACGTTCATATTTTTTCCTTTCTTCTCCTCCTCCTCATTCTCTCTCTCTCTCTCTCACTCTTTCTCTCTCTGTCCTTCTCTCCCTCTCAATCCCTTCCTTCCTTCCTTTTTCCCTCTCCTTCTCTCTCCTTCCCTCCTTCCTTTTCCCTCCCTCTCCCCCTCCCCTTACCCGTTTTCCATCTTTGGTCTCTTATTTCTGTCTGCCTCTATCTCTGGTTTTTTCTCTTTATGTTTCTTGTGTCTCTCCCTCTTTCTCTGTGTGATCTTTCAAGGTCCATTCTGTGAGGAGTCAATGAAACTTTGTGTTTCTCAGTCATGTTGGGAAGAAGAGACTCAACAACATAACACTTTTGTTTACGTCTGTGAATGCTCAGAAGGATTTCTCAGTCAAAACCATGAAACTGATGTCAATGAATGTCCATTAACACCATGTCAGAATGGCACTGATGGTATAAATATATCAAATGTAAGTCTGAATCCAAGTGATTATTTTTAAAAAATACATGTAATTACCAAGCAATTTGAAAAGTACAAATCAAGTTCTTATTATAATTTTTCTACTTGAGAAAATCTGAAATTCTACTTTACTTGTACACTTTAATTTTGCTATTTATAAAAAAACTCAATTTTAAATGATTGTTTAAATTCAATTTTTAATTTTCCATTATTTTCCATTGGGGAAAATGTAATTTTGTACAATTTTTACTTTCAGTGATCACATTTTAATTTTTGTATTTGATTATTTGCTACTGTTATACATTAAATTTTAATTTAACAGTTAAGCAAGATGAGGAAGTTATTTCTTTTATCAGTTTCATAAATCATTGTCTTTTTATTTAATTACTATAGATATTTGTCACTCTTTACAGTACTTTAGGAGTTTATTTTACCAACTCCACAAACTTTCTATCACTAATTATAATTAAATAAGGTTTTTTTCCTGAAAAGCTGACCATTCTATTACAATCATTTTTAGCAAACCACTTCTGAAAAGTTTTAATTGACTGAGCATACAATACCCTGAGAAAGGCCTACTATGATCATTTTTAATGCACCTGTAATTTCTTCTTAAACTACTATTTTTTTTTCTTTTTGCCTGTTTTGTTTTGTTTCTGCAGTATTGAAGAACTGAGCCGAGGGCCTCATGCATGGTAGGCAAATGCTATACCACTGAGCTTCATTCACTCTCATCTAGTTTTCTGTTCTTTATTTTGAGATACAGTCTCACCAAGTGGCACAGGCTGCCTCTGGCCTTGAACAATTGATCTTTCTGCCTCAGCCTCAAGAATTGTTGGTATTACACACATGCACAATGGTGTCTGGTCAAATATTTGTCATTAATTTACAATATCATAGGCTTTAATATTAGGAAATACTAGTATAAAAAGCAATAAAACACACAAAAATTGTAGTAGGCAAACTAAGCTCTTCAACCCCTCTCCCTTCAAAAACTAAAGACATCTTTGTCTTAGTCCTGCAAATCTGTACAAATACCATGTTAAATAGCAGAAGGAAATTAACATTGTAAATGCAGTCAAATCCACTTATCAGTGGTTGTTATTACATGTTATCTAAAAAAGGCCAATATAATCCTAAGTATACTTTAAAGTGGAAGAGAGAGACAAAGGAATCAGTCAGAAAGATTCAATGATGCTATGATGCTGGTTTTTGAGATGGAGGAAGAGGCCATATACCAATGAATGACAGCAGCTTCTAGAAGCTAGAAAAGTCAGTAAAATATTCTCCCTAGATGCCCCAGCAGTAACACAGCCAACACTTTGATTTTAGCACCCTGAGGTTCCTTTTGGACTTAATGACTTCTGGCCCTGTAGGATAATAAAATTTTGTTTCTTTGGTTCACTAAATTTGTAAAAATTTAGTCCACAGAAATTTTTGTACAGATGGAAAACATGATAATCTATCAAGAATTATTAATATAATGAGATGTGTTATTTCCAAATCTGAAAGTAAAAATAAATATATTATCTTAATATAAGAAGTGATAAAGGGATGTTTGTTTAAATATTAATTTATAAAATATTTTAATTCTATTTTTCTTATTCCTACATTGTTTAGTATTGTGTGAAAGAGCATTTATTATAAATACTCTTGAAGATATTATATCCACCATCACCATGAGCAAGCTATATAACTTTTATTTTTAGTTTTCTCTTAAATGAATTTATTTGATTGGACTCCATGAAGAAGAAACAAAATCATCCATTTTTATTTTATGTTCATGGTCTTTTCACCATGGTTTCAACTAAATATCATTAGGATAAAAATGATGATGACAATGATGTTGAGAATAATGTTCATGATTGTAATAACAGTAATGAACAAAAATGAAAGAAAGAAAGAAAAAGGAAGAGGAAGAAATGTGATGACTAGTGGTTATTTACATTGCAGGTGACAATAATAGATAAGTCCATCAAGTTCAATTTGTTTGTATTCACTTAAATATAGGTATAAGGATATATTGTTTTTTCCAATCTTATATTTGCTAAGTATAAGAAATTCAAAAACTATCCAGGCATCTATAATCCCAGCAACTTGGGAGGCCAAGGCAGAAGTTTGAGGCCAGAGACAGCCAGAGTAACTTAATGAGACCCTGTATCAAAACAAAAGTAAAATGGGCTGAGTGGGGCTCAGTGGTGGAATGTTTTCAAAAGCATGTGTGAGGCCATGCATTCAAGCCCCCAGTACCAATAATAAATAAATAAGTAAAATAATTTAAAAAAATTTAAAATGGGCTGGGGGTCCAGCCCACCTTAGATTACTTGCAAAGTATATATGAAGCTCTGGGTTCAACTCCTCAGCATTAGAAAAAAAATTAAAACTTAGTGTCTTAAGACAATTATTTTATCATTACCTCATAGTTCTGTAACTTAATTTGTCTCAGTAGGTTCTCATTCATGAAGTTGTTGTTAAAAGTTGTCTAGGGTTGGAGTTTATCATGAAGGATTCCTAAATGACATGTTTTATGGTTAATGTTTAGGTATCAGCTGTGCCTGTATTACCAGGCCATCAGCCAGTATTCTAAACATACCTTCCCCATGTGGCCTGGGATTCCTCAGATCATAGTGGGTGGGTTTGAAATAAGCATTCTAAGATAAATAGATGGATGCTGTATGGCCATTAAACTTGCTTGGGTGTCACATAGCAACACTCTTTCCATAGTCTCAGCCTTGCTTTCAATAAGGAGTATAGCCCCCAGATTTCAGATATAATAATGTTGATTTCACATAGCAGAAAAGAGTGTATGAGATAAGAGACCCTATTGTAACATTTTGGAAATTAAAATCCTGTATATTGCTGCATAGAGAACTTCTTCTATGAGTTTTGGAAGATAATTTGCTTCTCCTCCCAGGTAAGAATGCATTTATTATCCTTCAAATACCAAAAAAAAAAAAAATACCTTTGTAAAATATTTCCAAATCTGTCCTAGGATAATATGTGCATCTGCTCACTGATGTTAACAAGGAAGCTTTGTAAGAGAATTGAAATACCACTTGATTCATTTCCTTGGAAGAATGATACCATATATATTAGATGTGAGGAAGATTATCAATTCAGGTATAGTTAATTTTATGAGTTCATTTTAGCACAAAATATAACAATTTTATATTATATGGGCAAAAACAAAATAATTTTCTATTTTTAGCTTTTATTTAATGTCATATAATACTTATTGCTACAACAACACAAAAAACTTCTTGCATGTTCTAGACTTCTTGTAATATTAGTTTTAAGTCAATATTCAATGAGTTCTCAAACATATTTGGACATGCAGTTATATAGTAAATATCTTGCTTTATAATAGAAGTTTTAAGATACTGGAAATATCTGAAAGTTGAAACAGAAGGAGAACTGTAAATGTAAGTTCCTCCACTATTATTTCTATTATACACATACAATTTTAAAATATTTTGAAAAGACATAATGACCATCTCTTCCTATAATTGAATACCTCAGCCGATGCTTTTTTCTTAGCGTGTAGGCAGACTTTTTGCGAGTAGTACTTTCTTTAAAGACAAAAATTACTCATTTGGAAAGACAGAAGTGAACCAGATGTATGGGCATGTTAACATTAGTTCATCTTGAATATCATTAGAGATATTTATTCACACCATTAAGAAGTACAATTTTTACCCTTAACACTTCCTTGGCTTTTATCTGGCTGCTTAAAGTAAGTTCTGGTGGGCATTATTACAAGGAAATGAACAGCCTCAAAATTTTAGAGTATTCATAAAGGCAGAAAATTAAAAATTGTGATACAAAATAGACCTGACACATAGCTATCCTATGTACAACAGAATGGAACTCTCTCCATTTATGTGCCAGGTACATGATCTTACTTATGTTTATGCCCATTGTGGCAGCCACTGTGTTAATCTATCTATTCTAGGGTCTTCCATTTTTCTGTTGATCTGCCACTCTCCCAAAGTAATGTCCTTTCCCTGGGATTGGTTGCTCCTGATAACATGTTCAAAATATGCAAGATGCAGTCTATCTATCCTTGCATCCAAGGGCACTCTGGTTGCACTTCTTCTAGAAGAGAAGTATTGATTCTTTTGCAGACCATGGTATAGTCAAAACAATGAAAATTTGGAAAATTTTGACATAAAAGCTTCTAGAATTTTGTTCTTTGCTGCTCACTTTAGAAGGCATGTTTTCCTAGATCAGGGATTCTAAAATTTTGACTGATGTAGAACTTTCAGAATGGCTCCTTAAAGCACAAATAGTTGTTCTTTGTTCCTCATGTTTCTCATTCAGTCTGTTCTGCACACTTCTAACAAACTCGCAAAAGATACTGGACTCGCTGATCTTTAGCCCATGGTTTTAGAATTACTGCTCAACATGAGCTGAGCTCAAGCAGAATCAATGCAGAAAATCTACTTATAATTTTTCCCTTAGTTTACCTTCTATGTTAACCCTGGATTTTACTCTTCTTTTCTGAATCTAAGGGAAAGAAAAAAGTGTTGTATTGAATAAGAAGTTAAATAAGAGGAGATATACAGAGAGTGGAGAGGGCACTAATTTTCCTGGGGAATATATGGTCTTATTCTGCCTGAGAGAGGAATTGGTGCAAAATTACCTCTGAGAGAAACATGGTGAAGTGCTGAGTAGGAGAAGTTATGTGATACCTAGTAACCCAAAACAATAGTGTCAGAAAGGGATTAATTTCTACCTTTGACTATACATCTACAATTGCCTTATCAATTAGATGATTAAAGGCTTCAGACATCCATATACAGTTAGCATAAAAATTATTGCAGTAAGAAAGCAAAATGAAACAAGCATTGAAATAACTACTTAGATGAGTGTGAAGAAAATATAGTATTATTGAAACACAGCAAAAAACATCACCTTAAGTTAGTGAATACATATCTAAACTATGGGATGTCTATAGCAATGTGTGGGCTGGGATTTAACTCAGTTGGTAGAACACCGCTCTGCAGTTTCTGAGGTCCCGAGTTTGATTCCCAGCACCACAAAAATGGGAGAAGAACGTGGCAATCCACTCCCAAGGAAATCTTAACATAATCAGCCATTGAAAACCCTATGAGGGTCACCATGAGTTGAACATGACTTGACGGCACCTAACAGCAGCAACATAGCAATGTGTATCAGTCTCAAATCTTGTGTTGTTACTCATATACCAATATGAGAGTTTGATTGAACTAGTATTGGGTTTTGAGTAAAATAAAATAATAGAAAGAAAGGAGCAGGAGATTTAAAGGTGAATGTAAGAAGTTGCTATAAAATGGATCATGTTATCTAATTCAGGGGAGATTGGATGTGTAGATGTGATGAAGATGAGAGACACTAGAGAGTCCTTCAGTCACTGAATCATGCGAATAAAGAACTGGTGAGGTGTTGGGGTTCACTCTGGCCTGGCAGGGTAATGGACCTTGCCTGAACATGAGTACTTGGGGATCCTTGTAAATATGCAAGAGCCAGTGGTGCCAAAGATGGACTTGGGGAGACTTCTGCAAACAGGAATGGAATTTATTAAGCTGTACCTGCCAGGGTGAACAAAAGGGGATGCAGCACAATGATGCTCAGTGAAAGTGTCCCACAGTGTATTTCCTGTTGCCTCTCACAGTTCACCTTCTCCACGCTCCTATTTCCCAAGGCAGGGGACAAAAAGCAGAGATTTCTTCATGTCTTACTTGGAGCCTTCACCCCTTTGGAGGCCATGGGTTTGACATGGAGTCTTGCTTGTAGTCCTCAGATGTCTTCACAGGTGGTGTTTGAGGTTGCAGTTCTCAAGAGTAGGGCGTGGGGGTCAGGTTTGAAAGGGCTTGGAGAGCAGAGGAACAGGGGATGGTCAAGAATGTAAGGGACAAAAGGAGAGCTAGTAGTTTCGGTGGTGGTTTATATAGCTTCTATGAAGGAGGCGTGGACCCAGAAATAACCAATCAGGGAACGGCTTGTACCAGGTGTGGCAATTATATAACTAGAGATTTGAAAAAGGAAAATTTTGACAGGGGGTTAGGCACAGCCCAGGCCAATCACCAACCTTCCTTTTCCAACCAATCCGGTGGCTCTGAGGAGCCAATCAGATTGAAAGAGGCCACATCAGAGCTAGGCTGTTTGGGGGCCATCTTGGATCACTTGATGGGAGGGGTAGGAGTAAAGTGGGTAAAAAAGTAGGTGAAAGGTGAACTGGGACTTGGGCAGCCATATTGGCTCTTAGTGAGTCAAACAGATCCTAGTCCAGGTTCCTGAGTTAAAGGTGATCAGAAGTGGGAGGGGCAGGAACAGGGCAGGATCTGGGGAGGGCTAAGACCTCGGATGGTACTGAGAAAGCCTCAACCCGGGCACCCTCCTGGTTCACCCTGGGGGTGTCCAGATAATTCCCTACCGTGAGGAAAATGAAAGCCTAAAAAGGAGTAAACTAGGGGGAGAATTGAGGAGGTACATGGAATATGAGATACTTGACATCAAGGTTAAGAAAGACTGTCACCAAATATAGGTATGTGTGATGGCAGTGTATAGAATACCATACTGATGCAGGTTGTAATGTTAGGATGAAGATTCAAAAATTTTAGTTGGGGCCAGGCATGGTGGTGCACACCTGTAATCCCAACAACTCAGGAGACAGAGGCAGGAGGACTGAAATTTCGACACCAGAGCCAGTCTGCATAATTTAGCAAGACCCTGTCTCAAAAGTGGAAAAAAAACAAAACAAAACAACAACGACAAAAAAAACCCATGGGCTGGGAGTGCCACTCAGTGGTCCAGCACTTGCAAAGCATGCAAGCAGGAGGCCCTGGGTTCAACCCCAAGAACAGAAAAAAATTTTTTTTAGTTAGAATGGCATCCTCCTTTAAAAGTGGGTGCCACAAATGCATCAAATCTGAAGATAGTGAAATAACTGAGACTCTTATTGTTTCCATGCCTTGGATATTATGATAAAGAAAATGCTAAATAGTCCTCATATATGGAATATCATGCATCATATAAATAAAGTAAATGCTACTATTTGTTACTACACATGTTCAACATGAGGGCACTGTGCAAAGTGATATAAGTCAGACAGAAAAGACAAATATTATATAGGGGGATCCTTACAAGAAAACCAGAAACAAATGTGAGAACAATAATTATATGTTTCCTTGATGTGAGAGAGATTGTGCATTTGGAATGTGTTCCTCCATGTCAAACATCAACCAAAGTTTTTGCTTTCTGGAAACTTTCAGAAGGTTTCATCAGGATTTGCAAAAGTAACATCCAGAGTTGTGGCAAATGAGTGACTGGCTCTTCCGCCAATACCATGCACCCACCCACACCGTGCTGAGTGTTCAGCAGTTTTTCACCAAAAACAGCATGATTCTTGTGCCCCACTCTCTCTAGTCACCCGATCCCACCCTGTGCAATTTCTCAACGGGAGGGGTTTTCCCTGGGTAAAAAAAGTGCTCAAAAGAAAATATTTTGCCAATGTGGCGAAGGTGAACGGAAAAAGCAGAAACACTGAAAGGCATCAAACTCAACAAGTTCAATACCTGTTTTGAGCAGTAGAAAAAAACATCTAGATAGTATATTGCATTAAATGGAAAAGACTTTGAAGGTTTTTTGACATTTAAACATGTAAAAATAAATGCATAATTTTTTATGAATAAATTCTGTTTTTTTTTGGGGGGGTCTCCTCCAGTGATGATCTCATATATGAAATCTAAAGATGTGATTCTCATAGAAAAGTAGTATAACAGTGTTTTCTGAGGGCTGGAGTTTGGGGGAAATATGCAGCTGTTGATTATAGCGTATAACCTTTCAATTATAAAACAGATGAGCCAGGTACTGTGGCACACACCTGTAATCCCAGGAATTCAGGAGGTGAGGCAAGAAGCTACAAGTCTGAAGCAAAAGACAGCCTTTACAACTTAGTGAGATCTTGTCTCAAAATAAGAAATTAAAAAAGAAGGGAATGAAAGGCAAGAGCTGTTTCATTCCAGTGAAAGAGCTCTTGCCTGGTATGCATGAGACCCTGGGTTCAACATACTAGTACTGCAATAAGTAAGTGAATAATTATATTAATATGAATGAGAATAAATCTTTCAGCTATAAAATGAATGAACTCTCAGGAAATAATTTACAGCATGGTGACTATAGTGAATAACACTGTATTGCATACTTGCATTTTGTTGAGACTAAATCTTTTGTATCTTTACCACATACACACACAAATGGTATGAAAGTGAGGGGATAAATACATTAACTAACATGATAATGGTGATCCTTTGCTAATACATGCCTGTGTCAAAACAATTCCTGTGTTACATACTTGTAATCCCAGCTACTTAGAAGTCTGAAGGAGGAGGATCTCAGGTTTGAGGCCAGAGGCAGCCTGCAGCATTTATGTAGATGTTTACTAGGGAATTGGAAGAGGATTAGGTAGAAATTCATTCAAGCAACCATACAATATAAATAAAATCATAGAAGTATTTAGGGCATAATATATTGAACATAATAAGTACTTGAGTTTGGCACAGGCCATATTAGTGGTGGATAAAGGATATTTTAGTGTAAGTTAAATCCCATCTTTGTTGCACTCAACTCAAAATACCATAGCAACCAAGGTCCAATGGACATCATGGTGCACAACTATAATGTCTCAGGAGGCAGGAGGATCTTGAGTTTGAGGCCAGAAGTAACCTGTGCATCTTAGTGAGAACCTGTCTCAAAATAAAAAGTAAAGGAGGATCTGGGGGTGCATCTCAGTGGTAGAAAACTTGCATAGTATGAGTGATATCCTGTGTTCAAAACCCACTATGGCAAAAAAATGGGCAAATACATATATCTGTATCAAATCATCATTATGTTGTACATCTTCAACTTATACAATATTTTTGCCAATTTTGCTTCAGTAAAACCAGAAAAAAGTAACTAAGATTGGACTTGTGTAATAGAAAAATATATTGAGCCAAGTGTTAAATGCTAAAGAATTTAAATTACAGGTATTATTCAGGAAGGTTGTAAATGACTACAAGGAAAAGATATGCACAGAGTGACTTGATGGCATCATCTTCAAATAGTTGAGATTTTTAAGAAGATGGGACAATGACCTGGACACTACAGTGAAGAAATGTGGGGCACTACATGACACCCAGTTTCTGCAATGTGAGAGTAGAGGGAGATGATAATAAAGAAAGAGATTCATAAGGAAAAAATGAAATATATGTGTAGAAGTATTTGAGGGAAATGATCCACATTGTGAGAAATAACCTAAAACCTGTAGATTCTTGGGGAATCTGAGGTAAATGATGATAAAGATTTAATTTTGATTGCCTTGAAAGTAAGAGCCTGCTGTGGCAGCACATGCTTGTAATCTCAGCAACTCCGGAGGCAGGAGAATCATAGTTTCAAGGCCAGAGTCAGGATAAGTAACTTGGCAGGCACTTGTTTTAATTAAAAAAAAAAAAATTAAAAAGGGGCTGGGGGTGCAGCTCAGTGGTAGACCACCTGTAAATGGGTGCAATGTCCTGAGTTCAGTTCCCCAGTACCACAAAACAAACAAACAAACAACAACAAAAACAGATCATAGTGGGGCAGCTGTGCATGTTGCCATGATGTTAGCAGTCTGGAGTCATGTAAGAAGTTCACCGAGCTCAGGGAACAGTCTTTGGAAAATGCTCCACAGGTAATGCTATACCTGCAGGACTTTGTGAGCCTCGTTTCATTTAAACAGGTACCAAATTCCAGGATACTACAGGAAACAACTTTAGTGACTATTTCTAAGGTCATTCATCATGTCTTGGAAGGAAGGGCAGGTGTACTGAAGGGAAGTCCATTTTGACCTGTCATACATGGTTCTGAGTTCTGCCTATAGACTAGAGTGAGATGTGTGTGTACACCGAGATTACTACACCAGTTTTATAGACTATTGTGAGCAGCCCTACTAATATTTTCACTTTTCACACATATCAACACATGTACTTAATCTAATATTTATGGAATGCAGTGAATCTAATATTATTTATATATCAAGCTGATCACCTTCTGAATAGAGTGAAATGAGGAAACTTTATCAGAAAATGCATTTTAATGCAGCAATTTTTCAAGTCTAAAAATCAATTATTTATCCAAATTTATTGAGCCAATTTTGTTATAAAACTAGAAAAATAAAATATTAGAAAAATACAAATAGTGATTTTAGAAATCAGAAGTATGTTACACAGATTTTTGACTCATAAGCCTTTATTTTCTCTATTCAAATTCTTAGATATTCAATGAAATAATGATGTTTCATTTTATTTTCTCAGCTTATTGACTTTTTTCTGTTTCCTATTCACTAAGTTGCAATTATTATAGTTTATACAGCTTTAAGGTCAACTCAATGCATTAACATATGTTTTTCCCTCTCTCAAGTCAGTTTCAGCATTTGATTAAGCTTACATTAAGTCTCACCATGTCACCCATAGATAGAGTTGCTGTTTTCAGTTTATGTCACAGGTAAAACTAAGCATACACTGTGACTGAAATAGAACATCATATCCACATAAATGCATGGGTCATCATAGTCCTTTCAACATATAATAAAGTTATTTTTCACATTGATTTTGAGAAAAATCTGTTTTAAAACAGCAATTGTATATTTGGATCAAATATGTATTCACTAGTAGAGTACTTCTGCTTGGTCATTCAATAATTCTCAACTAACAGGAAACCTTAGTCTTTTGGGGTTAATTATTTCAAAAACTGAGGTGCTCCATTTTTTCTTGAATAAATTCAATAGGTCCCATTTATAAAGCTAACTTTTCCTTTTGGATAAGTTATTCCAAAATTTAACAAGATAAAGTTTGCTGAAGTTTATTTATGTTTTAATTTAATTTAATTTTATTTTATCATACTTGAGGTTGAACCCACAGCTTCATACATACTTTGCAAGTGCTCTGCTACTGAGCTTCACCCTCATCACATTTTTTACTTTTTATTTTTATTTTATTTTTATTTTTATTTTATTCAGGGTCCCATTAAGATTCTCAGGCTACCTCTGGCCTGGAACTTGTAATCCTCCTGCCTCTGTCACCCACGTCACTGGAATTACAGGCATGTGGATTGCACCCAGCTAGTTTGCTGAAGTTCATGTGCAATTTTTTAAAACTGAAGATTCTAATTATAAACTATATTATAATTAAAATATCTAGGATATTATTGAGTATCTTGTGCTACTCTTAATATAATTTTATCTTTTCAGAGACTGTTATAGATAACAAAAGTCATCTTATAATCTGGCCTATAAGTGACTCATTTTGAGACCATATATTCCCCTCAGTATATCTCTTTTGCCCATGAGCCTTGGATTGATCAATTTTCCTGTAAATAATAAAGAATAAAACATAAGAGAAGTTTGTACAGAGACATAGATATAAAAGTTGAATTAACACTATACCATGTCTATGTCTTCTAGGGCATATCTGATCAAAGGATTCTCCACCCCATAATGCTCTGCACAATCTCCACTATTTCTTGTTAACCAAAACTCTTCCACAGTGGCATCTGGATCTCATATTGTCAGCAGCAAATTTCCACTATCTACAATATCTTTTCTATCCTTTCATTTTCTAACCAAAACCAGACAACAACAACAACAATGGCCATTATTTTAACTGACTTTGAATTTATCTTGGAAATTCACCCCATCTTGGTTGTTTGAGTCCTTTGACAATTTTTGAACAACCTTGGCTTTTCCTTCACCTTACTCCATCACCATTGCTAATAAGCCATATCTTATCATAATCATTAATTGAACACCCCAAAATACCTTGATTTATATGTTTCAACTATCTGATCACCACTTCTAGTATTTCAAACTCATTTATATCCTCTAAGCTGAAATTTTTCAATTTTTCTTTTATAACCAAGAGGCACCTACCATTTTATGATCACACTACCTTTTCTCTGTTGATCATACCCTGTGGAACCTGATTTTTGTTTTTGAAAGCATACCTGTATGTACATTCTTAAATTCTTTTTTTTTACTTTTTTCTTTGTTCTTTTGACAAAAAACATTTAATTCAGCATCCCACCACATAAATCTTTGTTCATTCATGTCCATCTGATATAACATCTCAAATTTAATATGTTCCATATTAATGATTGATTTTCAAGCCTTAGACAAACATACTTTTCCACACAATACTTATCTATACTTTCTCTTCCTCTTTCTCTTTCTCTCTCCTGCTTGCCACATGTATGTATGATAGATACACAGACCTCTCACTTAATCCCCTTGTATTGACTCTTCATTAAAGCACATACAAAATGAAAGCCTTCCTGAGAAAGTCAATCTTTCAACAGAGATTTGAATGAGGTGAGAGCCATGAGAGATAATACTCGAGGCTAAATATTTGGCCTATTTAAACCATACTAATGTTGGTAGAGCGCTGCGCTGCAGTCTCTGAGGACCCGAGTTCAATTCCCAGCACCACAAAAATGGGAGAAGGACCTGGCAACCCACTCCCGAGGCAATCCCAAAACAGTCAGCCATTGAAAACCCTATGAGGGTCGCTATGAGTCGGATACCGACTCGACGGCACCTAACAACAACAACAACAATGACTCCAAGTATAATTGCACTAGAGAAAATGAGGTAGAAACTAGAAGGTGGGGGGGAAGGAAAACTAGAAGTTGAGGCAATTCTAGACAGTGCCTGACACTTTAGGATTTTTACTCTAAGTAAATTGGGAAGTATTGCAGTGTGGCTGGAAAATAAGTGAAATTATTTGGCTTGTATTTGAAAAGTATAGCTTGTCATTGTTTTGAGAATAAATTGTAGAGATGATTAGACAAATGCAAAAAGAGACATTTGGAAGTTATTATACTAATCTCGGTAGTAGAAGATAGTGGGAGATAGTGTCTTGGACTAGAATAAAGAGAAGACAAAGCAAGAAGGGATTCTATTATTGTGATAAATATATATATATATATATATATATATATATATATATATATATATATATATATATATAATTCGGGAGAAGGACATGGCAATCCACTCCTTGAAGCATCCCTGAAACAATCAGCTATTAAAAACACTATGAGGGTAACTCTGAGTTGTAACCAAAACATCAGCACCTAACAACAACAAAATGTTTGGATTATGGCTACATATATAGTGGATTATGGTGATATATACACACATAAACACATACACACACACACACACACACACACACACACACACGTTTCAATTTTTAAAACTTTTTCCCAGTAATATTATTAGAAATTTTAGTGTACAACTTAATGAGTTTCATTATGACTTTTCCCTACATTTGTATCAGTGTATATTACTCATATTCACCTCTGCCATACCCCTCTCATGAGGTTACATTTTTTAGATGAAAAAAGTATGATGTTCCTTTTGATTGCACTGAGTGAAGGAAAACATAGTAAATATAATGCTTTTGTAGTTTTTGACCTGACCAATTGGAAGACAGAATTACCATTATTTTGTATAAAGAAAGCTATAGCTAAAGCAGATTTGAAAGAGTTTTTTCTTCATCTTCTCCTTTCCACAAAACAAAGATATATTTGTTTTTAAGCCGTATTACTTACTAGTCACTGCCATTCTGTGGATTTCCTCATTTAAATAAAATCTGAAATATTTAAAATGCTTCCAGAATAGCCATCGATGGATCCTGCCCATCTGTCTACCAAGATCTCTTACTATAATCCCTTTGGTTATTCAGTTCTTGTCATTTTGGTCTTTGAGAAGCTTCTTCAGTGCTCCAAGTGTCCCTCCTTTATGCCTCTGTATTTTCTGGTTCCCCTTGGAAGTACACTTTTTTAGACGCCACAGTAGCTTACCATTCACTTTATTCATGAGATTGGTCAAACATCATCTCAGATCTGTCTTTACTGCCGATCCTGGCAAACATTCCTAAATTGGTTCATTTGCTTATTCTTTTTTATTATTATCTATTGATATTTTACTTATTTACTTCACAGCATCCATCACTGTCACTATACTCTTATGTTTATGATTTTCCCTCTTAAGATACTGTATATTAAGGCACACTGCCCTTCTATCTACTAGAGGCAAAGTATATCATGTTAATTTTAATTATCACATATGTTGTTGTTGTTGTTGTTAGGTGCCGTCGAGTCGGTATCTGACTCATAGCGACCCTCATAGGGTTTTCAATGGCTGACTGTTTCGGGATTGCCTTGGGAGTGGATTGCCAGGTCCTTCTCCCATTTTTGCAGTGCTGGGAATTGAACTCGGGACCTCAGAGACTGCAGCGCAGCACTCTACCAACTGAGCTAAATCCCAGCAATTATCACATATAGATAGTTTTTATCTTATCAGGTTAAGTATTAAAGAAGTATAAAACAGGAATCCTCTGTCTTGAGATCCAGATAGTGATTTAGTTGCGAATTTTATGTCACAATGTTAAATTTATACAATAAGTAAGCCTGTAAATCTAGTCACTTATCAACAATCATTCAAGTCACAGTACATAGACAGACAGTAGTAATGCAAGGCTCCTCTTGTAAGAATGTCTTTATTTTACAGACTTTTCCTAAGAAGTGGAATAGGAACATGACAGTGTTGAAATAGTTACAAGCATCTCTGTACCAGAATCTCCATCTATATATAATGAAACCAAGACAGACAAAAGTGAAATGAAATACTTTATTTCAGACAAAAATCACAACACATTTATAATAGGAAGATTCAGGCTCTGAAAAAAAAGAGAATGCACCAAAAACTTCCTCTTGAATATTCAAACAAGTAATGAGATTATTTCAAGATAACAGAGTCAGAGACAACTCTTTGGAGTAAGCTTATAACTATCTCTTTTTCTGCTTCCTAGAATAGTATAGAACTATTTTGTTTGAAAGAACTATTTCAGCAGTTGGAAATCAGCCAGAATATACCCCAATCCAAGAGTGATACTGTGGACATGTCCTTTAACCTAGTTCAAAGAAAAAAAAAAAATAACACCAAGATTCAACTTTTATATGTTTCTATTTGTGGAGGGGCTACTTCATTATTTTAGTACATTAATCACTTTTAAACTAACAGTAGCATGTTGTGTTTAATACTTTTTGAGCCAGGGTCTCACTGTGATGCCCAGGTCTTCTCTAACTCCGAGGCTCAATTGACCTCAGCCTCTCAAGTTGCTTTGAGTACAAGTAGATGCCACCACATCTGCTTTTAAATTTTTCATTGTATTATATGTATAATATTCCCTGGATATTTTGAAAAACTTCCATTTAAACTTTGAATTTAAAATATGGTAAATACTTAGTTTGGCTTGCTTTCATTTATATTTCTTAGTTCTCTATCTGTGAAAATAAATGATATAAACACCAGTACTTAATTATTCTATGTTATATTTACAGATATGCTCATGATGGAATTTTATATTCTTATCAATAGCTTGTTCAAGGTGGTGTCCCTACCAGACCCCATTAAAATGAATATTGTACATTCCATAGGTCATTCAACAAAGTTTGGAATACTCTGTCCAAGAAACAGAATAAAGCTAATTATGACATTTTGGTGAAATGTAACCCAATGATGTAGAGACATTTAAAGCAGTTATCAGAATCATTTCAGGGAGAAAAAAGAAAGAAAAGATAAAAGCATGATTCATCTTCTTCTATTCTTTCCACTAAAATATTTTATTTCCAATATCTTTCCTTCATCTCTTTCACATAACTTCTAAGATCTTTCTTGTTCTGCATGTAACTTCTTCCTTTCTGCTGGTAAAAGCAAAACCTTTTTCAATCATTTAGATTCCTCTTCCTTGTACCCTATACTCCAAGAAATTTATTAATTTGAAAGGCATTTCTTTCCTCTCTCTCCTTACATATAGTTGACTTCTTGACTCACCTGGCTGCTGGACACTTTGAGCAGCTAAAAGGAATTTGGTCTTAGGTTCTATGACCATCTAAGCAGAAGCAATCCATGTAAGTTTTCTCTTGCTTGTGAGCTAGAATACTGTTTTGTTAGCATAACAAACACCAAGATAATAGCTAGAAAGAAGTGGATACTTTATCAGTATAAATAATTTTTTATGTAAGAGAAATAGGTAAAAATCAGCCCCTTACACATGCACAGAAAGTGAAAGCAGCCTTGAACTTAATTATGAAGCTTCTCAGCCACAGAGGGGACAGTACAAGGATGCAGGAGGAGATAGGAGGCAGAACACAGTAATACAGAGGAGAGAGGAGGACAAGACATTGGTACAGGGAAGAGAGAACAGGCCCAGGACCCTCAGAAAAGGACCTTCAGTCTGGATGCTTCAACTTTGTTGACCCAATGTTCCTTCCTCTTGCCAAAGGATGCCTCACCAGGGACAGTGCAGCAGGGAGGCAGGGGACTTGGGATAGTCAAGTAAAGGATCCCATGCAAGGGTGGCCAATGGCTGAAAAGGGAGTCAAAATAAAAGGAATACATCTGGAGGATGTTAGGTATTAGGGAGCCAGGACTCTATTGGAAAGAATGGAAAACCTAAATAACATAAGTAGTCAAAAATGTAAGAAGATTCAGAAGGGAGCCAAACACATACTTATACACATCCAGACTGCATTAAAAGCATGTATTTCAATTAAACAACTTAATTTAAATTTTGAGGGGAAATGATGATCCAATTTACAGAAATGTAGAATGTTTCTATGGAAGAATTATTTTAAAATAGTGACAAGAATAATGCAATGGAGATTTACCTTTCCTTTCATGTTCATACATAACTCCTACCCTAATTACTTTGGGAATTATAGAATAGCAATTTGTCCACAAAGTTGTCCCTGGAAAACTTTTGAAACTAGAAATTGCTAGTGCTTCTTATTCAATTTACCTTGCCTTACATTTCTCTTTGAATATTCTTTTTCTAATGCTTTAATTCTGATCTCCCACTAAACAGTAAAACCCATCAAGGAAAAGTTTGTTCACTTAAATATGCACCAAGCCTAGAAAAGTAACTACCTACATGATCAGGCGAGTAACTATTTGTTGAATGAATTAATGATTATAGGAAATTGAGTATCTTGGAGAATAGATGGGGATCCAATATATGCTCTAGATGCAAAAATATCATATGATTAAGCAATAATTAATCAAGCAAAGTATTTCTTTGCGCTAGAGAAAAACTGGGCCTGCATGCTAAAAAGGTTCTCTGTCCAATCTAGACTGATGATAAAGCCACACAGGGAAAATCTATTGAGCTTCTAAGGCTGCAAAGACAACCTACTTTATGAAGGGAAAATAACTAGCATACTATCACAATACCAGAAAAAAATTCTTACTAAATATCAAATGGACACAAGTAGGAATCTCAAAAGGAGTTATGTGAAGGAAAGAAAGTAAAATGTGAAAAACTGATACTGAATTTGCCTGGAGGGTTCATATCTGTGTGTGGATTCACACATATTATGGTCACATAGGCAGATCTAAACAGGTATTGGCAGAATATCTGAACACATAAACAAAATAGGTTTAGGAAGGTGATGGAATATTTGGTGGAGGAAATTGTATTTAAAATATGAAGTTGATACAAAGAGTTTTAGAAAATGAGTATTTTAGAGAATGAAGGAATTAGAAATCATGAGGGAGAAAACTGAGGGTATGTAAGGGAAGACAATGTTTCTTCTTATATGAAATGACTAACATTTTATTTGTGAAATAAACATACATTGTTGATTATGCATTAGAGAAGGGGAATGGTACCATTAGTGGGATGTCCAGGTTGGCAGCCTTTCTCAAACATGAAGAAGGAAAATGCAGTAAACAACAACTTAAGCCAGAGGGAACTATAAAAAAAAAATAGGAACAAACTAAGAACATTAAAAATGATCAAATACTGCTTAACACTTTGTAATTTTTCTTCCTGTTCATAAAAGCCATCAGTATTTTAAGTTTTATTTTATTTCACATCTGGAATATCTCTTTTATTTATTTTTCTTCTCTGCACTTAAAAGTATATTCCATTCCTCCTTTATTACTATAATAGCCTCCTGATAATCTCCAAATTGCAATTTTATATTCCAATAATTAAACTTTAATTCTCCACTAGACTAAATGTAAATAAATCTAGGAATACTACCATAAATTTGAATTTTTGAATGCTTTCAACATATATCAGGGTCAAATCCAGAAAAAAAATCCAGAAAGTTTGCATGTTGTGTAGACTGAAAATTCTGGAGTTATATAGTCTCTACATGTCTGACATCGAGTTTATCAAAACTAGTGTTAAATAGTTATACCTATTTACTGATTTTAATAACAGCTAATAAGGCTTATACTGAAGGCATTTAAAAATAATCATGACTATTTGTATCCATAAACATAAGGAAATATACACTGAAATGGTGTATGCATGAAGAAAGAGGTAGAAGGAGGGAAGGAAAGAGAGAAGGGGAAGAGAGAAGAAAGGAAGAAGAAAGGAATGTAAGAAGGAAGGTAGGATAGATGGATGGAAGTAAGGAAGGAAAGAAGAAAGGAAGATGGGTAGGAAGGAAAGAAAGAAGAAGATGGGAAGGATAAAAGAATGAAGAAAAGGAGGAAGTTGAGAGAGAAAGAAGTAGGGGATTAAACCATAGTCATGACTGTTTGCATTTATATACATAAGTAAATATACATTGAACTGGCATACACATGAAGAAACAGGCAGATGGAGGAAGGGAGAGAGAAAAGGGAAAAAGGGGAAAAAAAAGATAAAGAAATGGAAGGAGACTGTGGAATCCTAAGCAAAAATCTCTCTCAAAAAAGAGCTCATCTCAAAGGTGAAAATGAATAATATAACCTGGACTCATTCTACCAGCTCCTGACTGAAAAGACGTGTAAACCACAAACCCTAAACAGGTAGAACTTTGCTGTGTGAATCTTCTCAATGCACAGATCTCCAAAGAAACTTATCCTCTCATAACTTCACAGGAAAAGTTTGAGTATTTCATGTTTTCAGTGGTGTCAGCAGTGCCATGGACAGTGGAGGATGGAGAAGCATTCTATGCTTCCAGTGGTGGCAATGTGAGCAGTAGATTAGGCATGGTTGGGGTAGAACAGATGCAGAGGTGTGAGCAGTAGGCCTTAGGCAGCGTCCTAGGTAGAAAGTCAGCTATTGTGGTCGATTGAGAATGAAGGCTTAGTGCTGCATTTCCGTACTTGAAGAATTTAGACTTGTGAAATGATAACTGCAAGAAAAAACAGAGATATGAGCAACACTGTGAATTTTGGAGATATCAGTTAAATGAGGGGTAATAGGATACTATACATGACAGCAATTTTACAAGTGTTAGGATAAGCATCCCTTCGGCTTGAATCTGATCCCCCTTCTCTTCTTTCCCTCCCTCCCTCCTCCCTGTCTTACCCTGGTTTTGTAGTTTAGTTACAAAAATTTAAGTTAATAATTCTCAATTTAATGGCAGGAAATCACTGATTCATATTGAACAGCTCTAGCTTTTCCATATTTCTTTGATAGTTTATTTATATTTGTTCCCTTTCCACACTTCCAGTCCTCTCAGTTTTATTTCCAGATTGTCAATAGTTGGGGAATATTGGTTTCTCTTACAGATTCGTTGTTGAACATTTTCTTTTGTGTTATCGCTTGCTACGTCCCATCCACTTGGAACTCTAAATACATAAAATTGCTTACAGTAGCTTGAGAATATTTCTTCTCTTGAAAATAATAACATTTAAAAATCCAAACTTTATGTAGGTTAATAATAATAATACTTTCTGCATCAAATTGGGGTGCTAAATTGGTTATATAAAATAAATTGTTAAATATGCAATGAGAATAAATTCATGAATATTGTCCATTTTGAGGACCAAGATATCTGAAGAAGATTGGCAATTTGGGACAAAAAGCTGATTTCTTATTTACTATATCCTTGGATTATAAGTAAAATGAGAAAAAGCAATGATAGGAAATTGGTAACTTCTTAGTATAGAAGTTATTTCCTTTCTGTGAATATTTAGAACATCATAACAGAAGGTCAGGCACTGTAGTATGTGCCTGCAATCCCAGCAATCCCTGTAATCCCTGAGTCAGGATGATCACTTGTGCAAGGATGCAGGCAGCCTGCACAGCTTAATGAGACACTTTCAAAATAAAATAAATTAAAATAAAAATATCATGGGAGAATTAGAATATAAATACCCATTTATTGCACCAAATATCTTTCTTCAGTATTACTTTCTAAAACCAGAATTGTGTGGATCATGTTAGTTTTTATTTTCAAAGACAAATTCTGCAGTAATAGTAGGGGGCTGTAATTTCTGAGATTTTTACATTAAAGCTCCAATACTTTCTGACAATTAAGAAGTAATTATTTATTTTCTTAAGATAAATATCTGTATAGCATGAAGATCAACTCTCTCATAGAAGTTTGCATGTCTTATCTGTATCAATGAATAAGACAGCAATTTTCTCAGCTAGTTCCTGTCAAACATTTTGCTCTATTCAGCTATTATTATTCTATTAAATTTTGGCAATTTATAACTTGACATATACAATTTTAGTACATTTGTACAAATTTATATTTACTGTCCTTCCCCTCCATTTTCCTCCTCATTTCTTTTCACATTTTAATTTTTGTATATTTATCTTCTTTCTCTTGATTTATCAATTACACTTTCTAGAATATCTACTTTGTAGACCTACCTTGTAATCAAGCTTGTAGATTAGTGTGGACGCTAACTCTAGTACTTTTTTCTTAATATAATTAATTTGTCTAATTTTGTACTTAGTCTTCACTTAAATTAAAAGTATTAGATAATATAAATATCCTGAAAAAATACAAATCGTTTTTACTTTGGAAATAGGCATTTTACTTAGATTTTATGTTTCTTATACTGCATTAGGTAATGCATAATTAGGCTACTATATTTCATTTTATTAAACTTGAAATATGATTTAAAAATTAGTAGAAAAGGAAACCAAATATAAAGTATGAAATTTTGTTGTTGTTGTTGTTGCGGTACTTCGGGTTGAAGCCATGGCCTCGCACTTTCGTGTTCTGCAAGTGCTGGACTACTGAGCTGCACCCTCAGCCCATTTTTTTCTCTTTTACTTTTTGAGACAGGGTCTCGCTAAGTTATGCAGACTGCCTCTGGTCTCGAATTTGTGATCCTCCTGCCTCTGCCTCCCAAGTCACAGGGATTATACCCATACACCACTGCATCTGGCTAGTTTTAGTATTTTAAAATGAAAGTTTTATATGAACTTTTGTAAGAGAATATCTTGAAAGTGGTCATATTGTTCTAGAGTTTTCCTTTATGATATTTTCACCGATTTAGATTCTTAATTGAAAAAAAAATTTTTTTGATTTTCTTCTTAAATTGACAATAGCTGAGTTAATGTTCCTTGTGGATGAGATTTGTAAACTCATTTTAGATTTCAAGCCATCACTAAGAGTGCATACACAGAAGTGGGCATTGGCTGCCTGAAATTCAACAAAGATATTTTCATTATGGACTGAGATTTAGCTCAATTGGTAGAGCGCCACTCTGGAGTCTCTGAGGTCCCGGGTTTGATACCCAGCACCACAAAAATGGGAGAAGGATTTGGCAATCCACCCCTGAGGCAATCCCATAACAATCAGCCATTGAAAACCCTATTAGGGTTGCTATGAGTTGGGCACAACTCCGTGGCACCTAACAACAATTCTCATTATGGTTTCTTCTACTCTTGACTTCAACATTCTGGGCTCATAGGTCAGAGACAATATTTTGGAATTTCTTTTGTAATGTGTAGTGAGAGTGCAAAGGTTTTGGTTCAAGTTTTCAAGATCTATAAAATCTGCTTTGTTTAGAAACACTTTCTCAGTGTTAATGCTGCCTAACCTTCATCTGCTGTTGTTGTTAGGTGCCATGGAGTCAGATCCAATTAACAGAGACCAGATGAACAACAGAACATAACACTCCCTGACACTGTGCCATGCCCAGTATTATTGTCAGTACGTCTCTGCTATTCTTCTAGCAATTTATTAATCTGATTCTTGTTAATGTTGGAATATTTGTTCTTCACTTATTTCACAGTCCTGATCCTGTTCTTAGAGAGTACAGTAATTTGAGTCCAAGTACCACACAGATCTTTAGTTATTCTTAGCCAAATTAATCCATTCCAACTCAAAAGAAAATTGAAATATGATTGTCAAAAGTCACAACAATTTTAGCATATTCCAGTGCATTTACCATTCCTCCCATCCCCTCCTCCTCAGTAGGATGGGATAGAAATGGTAGATTATATAACAAAGTGGTATTTGGAATAATTTCTGTATCTTTGTATATAGCTCCTTCTAATGATAGATTTAGGATAAATATCTTAACAGGTCTTTATCAAAGAAGTAGCATGGGACAACACATTTAAAATTGGGCTAAACATGATCTTATTAACAGCTCTGAAACTTATAAATGTCATATATGGTGTTTGATTTAAACTACATCCACATGGCCTTTAGTCATTCCTGTTACCTTGTGTTCTACCTTGTTTTCTTGTGAGGATTTAAAAATGAAACATATGGTGAAATTCACTTCATTAATAAACCAGCTTCTTACAACTTACAGGTTTGAGAAGTGTTATTTTTGTTTTTTAAAATATGTGGAGTTTACTTTAGAGAGATATTCCTTCATTAAGTGTCCCATCCACTTTATAATAGAAAAATTACTAAAAGTGATTTGGGGTAAGGTATATCTCTCAAAAATTATGGAGAGTAGGGAAAGAGAAGCCGGAACTCCAATATGTGTTCTTTAGTAGCATATAGATTGAAGCTAACGAACTGCAGTAAGCTACAATAAATTGCTAACAAAAAATTGTAAACATGACAAAAACAAACTAAATCACCATAATTACTTCAACTATAACCACGTCCACTGTAAATTTCCACACTCTGTCTCAAGTCCACAATTGTCATCACTGACTCCTACTAGCACATCATCAGTATAGGATGGCTCTACTAAGCATTAAAAAAAAAAAACTCATTTGTCATCTTCTTTTCACATTTCAGTAATAATCTTGTTTATTCTAAAAACTACATTTTCTTGTTAAATATCTCTTTATATCCCAGTTGACTTTATTCTTTATATATGCTACAGATAAAGTTAAGACTCTTCAATAAAAACATAGTTTACTTTAGTTCACTCCATGCAAACGAACCTATTCTTCTTGGCTAACACAACAACACATAAGCAGAAAAAAATTGATTGAAAATATCATGTAATAATACATATTATAGGAATTTTAAACAAAGCATTATTATTTTGGAGGAGGGTTAATAGACTTTTATGAAAATACTTAAATAGCACCTTTCCTAATTTATGATATATTTGCAGTTGTATGCCAGGATTTACTGGAAAAAACTGTCAGAAAGTAATTGACCACTGTAGTCTGCTCAACATCAACTGTCTGAGTGAAGAGTGGAGTTTCAATATAATTGGAAGATTCACAGTAAGTAATTCAATGCATGGGAAAGTAATTTAGTACTTCCAAATACAATAGCTTCATCCAGTCTGTATTTCAAGCTTTTTTTATTAGTCTATAACAGAGAATTATCATTTTATATGTGCACCTAAATGTGACACAAAGTTTAGTAATAGAGATTTTTAACTTATAAGACTTATGTTCAGAGAGCATTAATAAATGTGGTAGGAAGGGTTTTTAATTGTAAAATTATCATAAACATAATTGAATCCTCATGATATTTCTCTGTACATCAGTTACTAATGCCTTAAGTTCCTAACAACTTAGGAAATAAAATTTTCCTACAGACTATTTGTCAAGATATATAAAACATCCTTCTGTTTCCTAGTTTATGAAATGATTTTACAAATACAGAGTGTTTGTACTATATGCAGTAAATCATATCTCATAACTGAACAATTCTACATATATGCAGATCTCCTGGAGAAATTCTCAAGCATGTACTCATACGTACAAACACTTTCAACCCAAAGCTGAAACCAAGCAGAGAGAGCTGTGTATAGAAGAATAATTAAAATCATCCTATCATAGTCATAAAATGGAATTATAAATTGATTAAAATGAGTGGACAATAGTTTACATGTATTCATATTTATAAATATGTAAAAATGAATTTTAAAAGCTTCTTTAATAAATCTCTATGTACAGTATGATGTTACCTAAATTTTAAAAAACAAATTTTTCTATGATCATACAGATGTTTAGCAAAACCATAAACATGCAGATGAGACTTATACACATCAGTTTTACTAGGACTTCCCATAGAAAGACAAATCAAGTAATGAAAGCAGATAGAGTACAAATGTGACCTATAATGTGTCTTTTATGCTTCATTTTTTGAAGTATAAATATTGGGAATACAGATGGTAGGATCCCGGTGCCCATTTTAATATCTGCTCCACTTTTTGTTTAAAAATGAAATGTAAACTTATGGAATGGAATAGATGATGGACAAATTTACACTGTATGCAATTGTGCAAACACTGGCTGCATATAATAATGTTACTGTGTAAAGATGTATAGACAAAGACATTACATGTATTTGAAAATTTACAATGTTTAAGGGATAATATTGTATCATTAATGACAATTACTTCATTTGATTTTCTCATACACCCCAGTCTATTTAAAGGAAAAAGAGAAACTATTGAGCATTTGAATATTTTTCCACATTCACACATATTCACAGAGATAAATGAAACTACACCTAGCTTCTTGTATTCTGTTCTACTCACTTTGAGTAGTATACATACACATTTGCTTTTGGCAGCATCAGAGGTTGGACCCAGAGCCCTGTGCATAGGTTGCAGATAGATTCGCTGTCATTAAGCAGCACCCGCAGTCACATTTAGTTTTCATTTTGAGTCAGGGTCTAGGAAAGTTTCATACGCTGCCTCTGGCCTTGAAATCCTGATCCTGCTGCCTTAGCCTCCCTAGTTGCTGGGATTAAAAGTGTGCATAATGCACATGGTTTATGTGCATATTTTTGACATAGAAAATATAACCATTGTTTTCTTAAAATTTGTGATGCCTTTTTATGCTAAGAAACTACCTAATTGAAATATATCTCCTATGTTTTTCAAATTTTTTTCACATTATGGTTTGCTTTGAATGTTCCAGTTTTGTTTCTGGACAGTTTCTGAATATTTATATCTGACTTTTCTTTTTAAACTCTTCTTCCACCACCAGTTTTTCTTGGGAGACTCACCTTTTATCAACTTCAAAAATCTATTTGTTATTCACTCTAAAACCAGTGTGGATTTCTTTGTTAGGTAGTTTGTATGGGTTTTTCAACTTCAACATTCTATAGATAGTTCAGATTCATGATACATTGTTGTGATATTACTTAAATTCTGAATATGTATTAATCTTCTCAGTTAATGCAAAGAATGCCATTAGTAGCATGACCTTTGCCCATTTTCCTTAGTCAGAAAACCAAGAATTCTCTCTTCTTTACTTCCTATTGACTTGTCTTCCTCTGTGATTTTTTTAGTTCAAATCATTATCATGTTTTGTCCAACTTGTTATTTTGCTTCACATATTAATTTATTAATATTTCTTTGCTTCAAATATCAACAAATCTCAGGTATTTTAGGCAGTGGAAAGCTCTTTATGAAATTTATATGAGGCTTCAAAAGACATCAAATAGAAAATCTAATAAAATCTGAAAAAAGGTAGAAAATTCTTATTCTGATCCCAGGTGTTAATTTAAAACTAGAAAGACAGGACGGTACAGTATTGGCAAAAAGACACACTAACAGATCACAGGAATAAATGTGATACTTCAGAAGTAGGTCCATAGTAGTTCATTTTATCTATTAAATTATCTTGATGATTGACATAGATGATAGATAATTTAATAGATAATTTAATAGATAAAAGGAACTGTTTCTCATAAAATGGCACATAGGAAAAGGGAATCTCTATTCTTACCTTAAGCAATACAGCATTTAATTTGGTGTGGAACCTAAGATGTGAGACCCAATAGTAAAAGCTTAAATTATGAAGCTTCTAAGGAATAGAATTAAGCAAAATACAAAGGATGACACTCTTCATTGCACTGCATTAAACAAAATTTTGTTACTTAAGGCACAAAGCAAATGATTCTTACATAAAAAAGTCTGCTCACCAGAAAATACAAAGAAAGGCAACTATAAGGAATAATTATCAAACTGAATTTATATTAAAAGTGAGTGTAATCCAGTAGTGTATCATTTAGATCAAGTAATCCAAAATACAACATCTTAATTGAAATAAAATGATGGAAATTTCTTTTTTTTAAATGGTAGAAGGAAACATTATCATTGAAATAGTAATAAATTTGGGAGTGCCCACATTAATTTCATGTAAAATAGACTTAAGAGGCAAAATAAGAAAGTTATGATCAATTTAATGACAGGTATCAATTCATGAAGAAAACACAATTATGATTGTGTGCTTAAGTTGAGAAACATAGAGGGAATGTTGACAGAAGCACAAAAAGAAATGTGCAGAATGGCTCCAGGCAGACATCTTACATGTCACCTTTCATGTTCAACCAATGACAACTATCATCTTTTGCCTGAAAGGTCTTATGAAGTGAAAGTGGCCCCACTGAAGTTGGCGCATAGCTATTGCATTGCATTGGTCTGGAAGGACTTGGGGTCAAGGACTCAACCATGGCCTTAACCCTTCTGCCACCCTAGTGCTCGTGTGCATTCCAATGCTAGTCGAAATAATTTACTCAGTCTTTCTTTCTTTAAGGGGAGAGGAAGGGCTCAGTTGAGACAGTCCCCAGTATTTCCAGAGAGAGCTTCTAAGAGAGGGGCCCATGGATTAGGCACATTTAACCATTCTGACTTTTCTACTCCCAGCTCTCCCTGCCACACACACATCCAAAGCAGAGTCAGGAGACAGGGGGGTTCAGGGAGCTTCTTGGCATTGAAGGCATAAAGCCATTTGTGTTGCATTTGTCAACTGATGCTGTTTCCTAGGAAAAAATGCCTGCTGCTACTTTTTGTCTCTTTGTTGCATTGTTGTAATGAATCAATTAAGGATTGAGGGTTATTTCTAGTTTGGGTTTTTATTCTAATCAGCCAGTTTGATATATTATTGGCAAATAAGAAATTTAAAACATCATCTCTCATAGTAGGGTAAATTTGTTTCTCCATTTAAAACTGTACACATACTATTTAGGGGATTTTTAAAGACAAAGAAGAAATGAAATTAGGCAATATGTTTTTATATATAATCTTTAGATTAAAATGCAAGTGGCAAGTAATCTTACCTTTAAAATATTCAAATCATTTAAAAATCAATGAAATTTCATTTAAGGCTATATGAAGAAATCATATACTTCTATACCACAGCATATAAAAATATACAGGAATTAGAGTTCTATGTTACAAGTCGGGTGCTGTGGTGCACACCTGTAATCCCAGAGACTCAGGAGGCAGAGGCAGGAGGATTGAAAGTTTTAGAACAGAGGCAGTCTGCATAATTTAGTGAGACCTTGTCTCAAAAAGTAAAAAAAAAAAAAAAAAAAAAAAAAAAAAAAAAAAAAAAAAAAAAAAAAAAAAAAAAAAAAAAAAAAAAAAAAAAGGCTGAGAGTGCAGCTCAGTGGTACAGCACTTGCAAACCAGGCAAGTGCAAGGCCCAGGGCTCAACCCCCAGTGCCAAAAAAAAAAAAAAAAAAAAAAAAAAGAATTCTATGTTACAAAAGATGTTAGACAGCATTTTCACTTCTGTGCATGAAAAATATCACTTGAAGTAAGTCCAATCCATGGCAATCTAGCAGCATGTACCTAACATTTATCCATCTGTAATAATTCAATATCCAGAAATACCTAAAGTAAAAATTACATTAAACATACTTCTGAAGGATACATGCACTGTTATTTATTTTAGAATAAAAGTAACCACATTAAGTAGCAAGAATAGATAAAATTATTGTGCTTCCAATATAAATAGAATATGCATCCATTTGGGGCATGTTTTTAAAGTTTTTAATGATTTTTTTGAAAAGAGTACAAATTGAAATATACAGAGAAAATGTCTGTACAATGTACAATCTTACCTGTAATTTAATTTTCAATATATATAATTATTTATCCACTTATCACAATCAAAATAAGTTTTATGTATTTTCTGGGTTGTGGTGGTCAAAAGGCATGGCAGGGTTGTTAGGACAAAAATTTTCTGGGGGTTTTTCAAGTCTAAGACATCAGGACATACTGCGTATTGGAGCCATAGCCTTTCCGAGGCAGATGAAGTCTGAGGGAGAAGACCCAGTTAGGGACCAAAGATAATGTATTTCTATGTCATCCATCCCTACAATCATTCATAACTTTAAAATTTTTAATTAATGTAGAATTTCCCTCATATGTTTTATTTGATCTTAAAGAAAGCGTGACATATCTAAAGCCTGTGACTTACATGGCCCAGAAATGGAATCAGTCAGGGACACAGACAAAAATATCCAGAGGGAAACAAGGGGAAGAATGAATTTGGAAGTCACAAAATGGCTGTAAGTCAATATAAGGATCTAACATAACATGAAGTTAAATTGGAGTTTTTGCTGTCAGCAGGGTGAGGATAACATTTTTATTATGTATTTATATATGGAACTGTCTCAACTGTCTAGAAGTAAACAAACCTACAATTGGCTGTGGTTTAGTCCTGTTTAGGATGAGACAAGAATTACTATCAGATCAAATAACTCTCTTTTGAATGGACACTTAATTGATGTTCTATGAAGCATACTCTAAGGTACAGCAAAGATTAGGAAGTTGTTATTAAGTACCACAGGCTAGGAAATAGTAGAGGGAAAAAGAGCTCTTGTAGGTCAGAACCTTATTAATTCTGAGCCATACTCTTCATTATGAGTAAAGTTTCTCTATTTTCAATTTTTTCTTGATAATTAAAGTGCCATGAAGATGATGAAATTTCTCACTGAAGTTGTGATGAGGAAGAGTTACTCAAATACTTTCATAATGTCAATTGAATCCTCAGTAATATAAATGGTTCCTATAATAAACAATTGTTGCTTCTGAATTGCAACATTAGGTTTCTAACAAACATCAATAAGAATAAACCACCGAAAAAGTTAAGAGTTCATGGGAAAATTTCCCTACATTATTTCCATGTATATGAAAATAAATAGTGGCATTCATATTTAAATTGATTGATATCATGCTTATATATTCATGTGAGCAAGTTATGTTTTTACTAAAGTCAAACTGTAGGTGCCATGTGACTAAATATCATTTGTTGTTGTTGTTATTAGGTGCTGTGAGTCGGTATCTGACTCATAGCAACCCTCTGTACAACAGGGGAAACACTATTGTCAGTGCTTCTCTGCTGTTCATAGGGTTTTCAATGGCAGATTGATTTTTGGGAGGGGGTTGCCAGGTCCTTCTCCCAAGCCTACAGCTTCTGGTGTTCCCAGACGGTCTCACATCCAGGTACTAACCGGGCCCGACCCTGCTTAGCTTCTGAGATCTGACAGAATCGGATGCCACAGGGCTACAGCTGCAGGCAAATATCATTTATCAGGCCTCAAAACAGTGATTCAGGATTTTTTTCCACAGAGTTTCAGTACTTTAGTAACAATGTTATTTTCACTTAAACACATAATGCACATGGCTGAAATCACTTTTTGGTTTGTGTCTATTCATGTTTTTCAACTTATTAATGTTATGATTTGGAATTGGTGGTTCCTGTATTTTTGAAATATTATCAAAGAAAATGTGATTCATGCTTTAGACAAAGTTGTTTTGGCTCTTTTCTTTTTCCAAGTAGCTAAGAGTTACAAAAATAAAGATTTACTTTTTGTTTATATCATCTCTCTAAGTCTTTTATAAGGCTTCATTAGAGAGCTAACAAAAACACCAAATTTAAAATTCATCTAGTTTAACTTTACCATCTGCTTTATTCCTATCTTCTATTTCCATCCTCTAGTTAAATCATTTTTTAACAATTATCTTCAACAACAGTGACTTATGCAAACTCACACTGTAAAAAGTAAAGCTTAAATTAGAATTCCATATGAGTGTAATGTGCATTGGGATAGAATTAAGAGAATCCAAGTGTTAGTTGCAACAAAAGAAAATTTAAACAGAATCCCTTTCCCTCTCTCTGCCAAAACCCTCCTCTTTACATATACACAGAGTAATTTTAAGCCCCACATAGTTAAACTTTGCAGGGAAGAAATCATATAAGCTTTTAACCAGAGTTTCAATATCATGATATTCCTTCTGGTTTTCTAAAAAGTAGCAACAGTGTCCTCTTTGAAGACCATAGAAAAAAACATTCATGCTTCTGCCTCAGGCCATTGTCTTGAACAGTTTTGCCTCAATATATGATTTGCAGCCTTCTTTATCCTATTTAGGTATTTTCTCCCATGTTACTTTTTCAGTTATTCCTTTCCAGTCCACACACAAAAATTTCAATGTTAAATACTTGTTTCTACCCACATGTAATCTCCTCTATGCTTCTTTTAAAAAATATTGCTACATGGCCTCCAAGCTCATAAGACATTTCTTCATCTATCTTTTTGACTTTTAAGTAGTCAATAAATTAACTAGTCAATTTAGAAAAGCTCCTGAAAAGTAAGTTTTATGAAGGTATATCTCTTTGTTTCTTTGTACACTGTTAACCTTACACAGAAGACAGCAAAATTGGTACGAAGGCAAATCCCTGCACAGGTACTGAATGCACAGCTATTTGGATAGGCTCTTCTATGTAGGAAAAACTCAGAGTCCTTAACTGACGAAAAGAAAACCAATACTCTATTCACGGGTGTGCAAAGGTAGCTTGACTTATCCTGGAGGATCAGATTATGTTTTAAAGACCTAAAGGCAATTTGGAGAAAAGTGTATTGGGTAAAATACAGAAAGAATTGTCATGCATAAAATGAAATTGCCCCCACATGTCTGTCAGCTTGTTGTGTTGTGAAGGCTGGCATGCTGATGTGATGCTGAAAGCTATGCCATTACTATTTCAGATACCAGCAGGGCCACCCATGGTGGACAGGCTTCAGTTGAGATTCCAGACCAAGACGGACTGGGGACAAGGACCCAGCAGCCCACTTCTGAAATAATTAACTATTGAGACCCTATGACTACCACTGTCAATATAGTGCCACAAAATAAGCCCCCCAGACTGTAAGTCACTCAAGAAATGACTGGGGAAGAGAGTCTCCTCAGAATAGAGTCAAGCTTAATGACAGTAATGGACTAAGGCACCAGGAACCTCCTTTTGTCCATGTAACAATGACTCAAAAAGAGAAGATATAGTGTCTGCAACATTGGGCTCAGACAGAAAAATCATGTACGTGGCACAATGTCAGGGAGTGTTTTGAATGAGTGTGTGTGTGTGTGTGTGTGTGTAAGCTGGGGTTTAGCACAGTTGGCTGAGTGCTGCTCTGCACTCTCTGTGGCCCTGGGTTTGATCCCCCACACCACAGAAAAGAAAGAAAGACCTGGCAGCCCAGTCTTCAAACAATCCTTAAACAATCTGCCATTGAAAACCTTGTGAGTAGCGGGGTAGCATTGACATGGTTCTGGACAGGGCAGTGTTGGGAGTGTTTCATTGTATTGCACATAGAGTCACTATGAATTGGACCCAACTCAACAGCACCTAAAATATATGCATGTGTGTGTGTCACACACACACACACACACACACACACACATTTGTTGTTGTTAGGTGCTGTCGAGTCGGTATCCAGCTCATAGTGACCCTCATAGGGTTTTCAATGGCTGACTGTTTCGGGATTGCCTTGGGAGTGGGTTGCCAGGTCCTTCTCCCATTTTGCAGTTCTGGGAATTGAACTCGGGACCTCAGAGACTGCAGTGCAGTGCTCTACCAACTGAGCTAAATCCCAGCACATATATATATATATATATATATATATATATATATATATACACACACACACACACACATACATACATATATATGTATACATACATATCTGTATACATATGTATGTATATATATGTATGTATGTATACATATATACATATATATGTATGTATGTGTGTGTGTGTGTGTGTGTATATATATATATATATATATATATATATATATATATATTCCCTTTTCACATACACAGAGGGCATCAAAATGTATACACATTTTAAGAATGAAAAGAACGTATTAAAATTGTAACACCCATATATGCCAATAACAAAAGATGAATACAAGTCACATTTCACTTCTGCAATTACAAGAGGTGATCAAAGTACACCACAAGAAGCTGGACTTGTTGCTGTGCAAGGCCTCCTGGATCCTTCCCTTGTGCACTTCATGCACAATACTACTTATCATGAACTTATCATGAATGCATTCAATTGTTAGGTGTGTTGGAAGTTCTATTGCATACTCACAACTCCACTTTTGCTGTACTCCCATTCTCAAATTTCAAATGCCACTTCAAAAGGTCTTGTGATCCCTGAGCAACAACTGTTCTTCTGCCATATCCTTTGACTGTCCTGCCTGTGGCAGAATGACTTGTGCATTCATTTGATTAATACCATCTTTTCAACAAACATCATATTACACACTGCTACTATAATTCAATTCAACTTTGAAAATAATACATAAGTAATATTTCTTAAAATATGTAAACATATCTGGCATTCCTAGTATATGCACATCCATATATATATACACACATACATGCATATACATGTACTATTTTGTTATGAATTGTGTTTCACTGTTCTTCCTTTTTATGTCCTCTCTTTAATTATATTTTCTTGAGTTTTTCTTTATATTATATGACATATAGTTGAAAACATTGGAGAAATTTTGTTATATAGCATAAACTGGTGTGATAATATTACAGCTTTCACTCTGCCTTACTTTTTAAGGAGACAGAGGCGATACAAAATTCTAGGTTTATTAAACATAAAATAGTTAAATCACAAAGTCAACAAGTTGCTCTGATTTAGTCTCAGCAATGCCATTTTGACTGGGATACACTAAAATTGTCTCTTGATTCATGTTTTACACCTCACAAGTGTAACTATTCCTCCATTGTTCTTTCTTCTTCATGGGCCTATTTCTCAATGGCTTTTTAATCTCCTTCATTAATTGGGTAGTTTATCTTGCTCTTGTACAGATTCTTGGTAGGGATGTTGACTAATGCCTAACAATGTACTTGAATGTAAGCAATATCTTCTTACTAAATCTTTAAGTCTTTTTCATGTTCATATGTTACTTCTCTTTTCTAGTTATTTAATATATTTAAATCACTTCATATATTAAGTAAGCAAACAAGAACAACATATTCAACTTGGTAGTGCTTTCAAAGAACACAAGACAATATCCTTCATAGGAAATGGTTAAGTAGCTCAAAGATGATTTTATTGCCTTATAATTTATATTCAAATAAAGTGACAAACTATCTTTTATGATGAAACCTACATGGTATTATCTGAGTCCTCTTGTGCCTTCTGAGACAGGAAACAATAATAATGTAAGAGATGTCCCCCACTTAGAATTAATAGAAACTAAAATGACCACATAGCTTTCAATGTATGATAAGAATTTAATGTGTTGAAAATTTATAGGTATTGTTGTAATTCTAGGACAAAATTTAAATATTCAGGTATTAGTATGTCAACATCATTATACACACAAGATGTGTAAGTCAACTTGTTTACAATGAGTAATACTTTGCAATTCCAAAAGTTTTCTATAGCTCGACTATAAAAATGGTATTATGTATGTAATAGGAAAATATTTGGAGGGTCTACTGATGATGAATACATAAACATCTCTGATGCTTTTTAATTTATTTTTATTTTTATACCATTAAAAAGAATAAGAACCAAAGTAGTTTTAAGTATATCCTTTATTATTTCTTTTGCTTATTTTCAGCAGAACTGGTATATTAGGTGACAATATAAGTTAAATATGAGAACATATATTTAATATGGGTCTAGGGTTTAGCTCAGTTGGTAGAGTGCCACTCTGTACTCTCTGAGACCCTGAGATTAATCCCTAGCACTGCTAAAATGGAGGAACTACATGACAGCCCACTCCTGAAGCAATCCCAAAATAATTATCCATTGAAAACCCTATGAAGGTTGCTATGAGTCTGACACAAGTTGATGATCACTAACAAAACAATAACAACACTTTTAATGTACAGTATATAAAATATAATTATAAAGACTATTTAAATATCAAGTAGCTTAAATATAACAAATGGAAGTTTAATTCATACAAATTAGTATAATCATTGTGAACCGTTGAAATGTTCAAATTTAAATACAAAAAAAATAATTATTTTAAATGTCTTATAGAAAATAAGGATGCCAATGACTTCACTAATACTGAAACAGAGAAGAAATAGAAAAAAGCTTCTTTAATTTTTTTTAACTATTTGCCTCTTATGACTAAGGAGAAATCATTGTTGAAA
>VMDO01014966.1:0-12251 GCA_007922755.1 Pedetes capensis | reverse complement strand
TGCTATTGTTGTTAGGTGCCATTGAATTAATGTCTAAAACCTTAGGTACAACAGGTGAAACACTATTGTCAGTGTTTCTCTGCTATTCATAAGGTTTTCAATGGCTGGTTGCTTTTTAGAAGTGGGTTGCTGCATCCTTCACCCAAACCCACGTATTTGGTGTACCCAGACAATCTCTTATCCAAGTACTAACCAGGCCTGACACTGCTTAGCTTCTGAGATCTGACTGGATTGGACACTGCAGTGGTACTGCTGAAGGCTGTTTGAAGTTAAGAGAAAGAGTCCACAAGCCAAAGACTCTAGGCCACTAGTAGAAACTGAAAAGGATCGGAAATAGCCTCTCCTCTCAGAGTCTGTAGAAGGAAACTGTCAAAATGACACTTGACTTTACCTTATAAAAGACTGATTTCAAATGTTTGACCTCTAGAAATATAAGAGAATAAACATGATTTTAAGCCACTAGGTTTGTAATAACTTCTAACATTAACAATAAAGAATTACACAGAAATCTCATGGAAATTAGTTTTTAATGAAAATGTAAATTTCATAACTGAAAATTATTAGAGAAACTAAACAAACACAAAAATTTTCTAAGTATGGGTGATGAAATACAATATGACAGTTAAAGTAGATTTACAAAAGTCAAACATGAAAACATGAAAAGTCAAACATTAAAGTCAACATGAAATACAACGAAAAGTCAATGTAGTTTTATTTAGTGGCCACTGAGCTACACTCCCCAGTTGAATTTTTACTTTTTTTTTGAGACAAGTTCTCACTAAGTTATGCAGACTGCCTCTGGTCTCAAACTTGTGATCCTCCTGCCTCTGCCTCCCAAGCCACTAAGATTACAGGCATGCGCCACCATGCCTGGATTGTTTTAGATGAGTTTTAAGAGAATCTGAACTAATTGACACAAGTGGATTGAGTACAGATCATGAAAAACAAGGAATTAGCAGGATAAATTTTGGTTCTATATGTCAGAAACATTCATTCATTCACCATAAATTCACCACACATTTGTTAAAATTCTACATAAAAGTTCATATGGTGGGTATATTTGTTGGATCTGCTTGTTAACCACATAGGGAAACCAGAGACATAAAGTGAAATCGTGTCTTCAGATATTTTCCCCCCATTACTCAGAGTGGAATAGCCCCAGAAAATGCTACATCCTGTATGTGTTCATATCTTGTTAATGCTAATTTGTCATCCACAATAGAACACATTTGAGAATGGAATGTGTCCTATATGTTACTTGGCTGGAATGGCAGGTGTTAAACATGGTCTGGTATAAGACAAAGCAAAGTATGACTTACGTCCCTTCCAATATGGACAACTAGCATTTAGAAAGTGGAGTTAATATGATTCTGATGTTACTTTCAAGAATTGTAAGCTGATGCTTTTGCCTTGTACTCTAAGACCAATAAAAGTATTGAGTAAAAATGATGCAATCCACATAGAGTGAGAAACATAATTCACTACACAGCCAATTTGATTGCAGATATAATCAGAGGTATATAAGACCTCATGAGTTAAGTAATTATCAATCTTCTTCACTAAGATTTGGTGAAATTCTTAGTCAAGTGTCTTTATGGAAAATGTCTTTATACTTACTTCTCTTGTGGTTTTAGTGTTTTTTTTTTTTTATTCATTTATTTGTTACCATACTGAGGAGTTGAACCAAGGGTTTCTCACATGCCAGGCAAGCACTCTACTACTGAGCTATACCTCATCACCATTTATTTATTTATTGTTTGGTTGGTTGGTTTATGAGATAGGATCTCACTAAGTGGTACAGGCTGCCTCTGGGCTTGAATTTAAAATCTCCTGCCTCAGCCTCCTGAGTCACTGGGATTATAGATGTGTGTCACAGTGCCCAGCTATACTTTTTTACAGTTTCTTAGTTTTCTTGTGCTTTTGTTTGGGCCATGCCCCTGGCAGCTCTCATCAAAATTTACTGAAACATACTGTAGCAACTGTACTCTATGACCAAGGCTAAATATGATCCTGTCTCATGCCTTGTGGTACTCAATCACTGAGCTATATATGTCAAATTTAAATGGAAAAAAAGAGAGAACAATCAGGGAAATTTGACAATTGCTGAAAGTTTAGATTTGATGATAGTGTCCACCTATTACTGAGGAGGGATTGCTACCTCAAACTGACAGCATATACGCATGCATGCACCCTCACATACACATACACACACATGCACACACACACAAGATAGAGATGGACAAACAGATAGAATAAGAGACAGACACAGGTAGATTGTTCCACAAATCAATATTTCCTATATCCTTTTCCAAGTTTTTCACAATTTCTTTCACCTAAATCTGACAAAAGGAAGAAAACAATTCAAGAGTATAAACTGCAGACAAGCATTCTTCCAAGGTCTTGAAATGATATGTGACAAGTTTTTGTTGTTTATTATTGTAGTTTACATATATTTACTATTTGAAAATCTAGATTTGTCAGCATTTATGAGGGCATCTCTTAGAAGGACAGAGAAAGGAATTTACTTTATTGATTCTTCATTAATTATTTAATATTCCCAGCCTGTCACTTGATGCCCTGTGTTTATCAGCTGCACTTCACAAAGTAGTTATGACTTGTTAAAGCAATTTGTTTCCACTCACAAAAAGTTCTTTTTGACAATATGCATCTGACAAGCACTATTTAAAATGAAGTACAAGTTTAATTATGTAAGTGTAATAAGAGATTTTATACACACTATCATGCAGTTAAATATTCATCTGAAGGAAAAATTATTGGGAGAGTTTTGTTTCTTTGTCCACTTTCTGCCATATATGTTTACTATAATGGTCTTTCCGGAAGCAGACTCACAATACTTATATGGGGAGTAAAGAAGTGAACCTGTATAATGTTTATTATGTTTTAAAATGGAATATAATATACTTGGTGATTAATTACAAAGCTGTAATTTTTCTTGTTGCATTACTATTGAAAACAAAAGAAAAATTGTGAAGGAAAATAGAGGAAAGTAAGCAAAGAAAAAGCCTTCTGACTATTGTTATTGCTGTTGGATGCTATCAAGTTGTGTCCTGCTCATAGTGACCATCATAGGGTTTTCAATGGTTGCTTGTTTTAGGATTACCTTGGGAGTGGATTGCAAGATCCTTCTCTCATTTTTATGGTTCTGACCACTAGTAACCACATATTTCTATGGGATACCACAGATTGTGAAGAATAAGTTATATGAATAATCCTTCAAATGCTATGTATTACTCCTAAATGTTGAAAAATTATAATGGTTTCTCAATGCTTTTACCTATCATAGAATAGGAAGAGACATTATTGTTTCACTTTACATTATATTCATATATCATATTATATTATTATATTATTTTTGGAGACAAAAACCAGCTAATGTATCATGTAGTCCAAGAAAAGTTTGTCATGTTACAAGTCAGTAAGTTAAAATTGTTCATCCACACATGGGTATTTCTACATCATTTCAAATTTCCCCTTCAAGGAAATTTATAATCTAGTTAAATATGATTCGTTGGTATAAAAGGAAAGATTAAATAATTTATGAACACTTATGATTCCATGGACTCTAGGCACACTTCTATATACGCATATGTGTAATCAACATTGTTTTCTGTTGAAAAGTTATTTTAAAACTAACTTGTTTAAAATATAAAAGAAAGACAAAAGGAAACAAAAGGAAAATATACCTTTTACAACATTCAGAATAGTCTCAAAATCTTTCTCCATTAGTTAACATGGACATAGACATGGTGTTTTGAGTTTTCATCTATAAAATATTCCACATATAGTAACATTATTTAATAAATTAGTTATCCATCATTAACAGTTTTTCTTTCATGAAAATTTCATTGCCAATGAACATACATCATTTAATCTTTTAATTTTTTTATTCTTTTATTGAGCTAATTTTTCCCTATTAGAACTTTGTATACTTCAGATCATATAAAAAGGTTTTCTTTCTTAGATAAATATACTCCTTTCATTTTAAAAACTCTACCCATCTCCAGGTATTGTGATGCATGCCTGTATCCTCAGCACTTGGGAGGCTGAGGCAGGAGAATCATGAATTCAAGGCCAGCCTAGGCCACAAAATAAGACCTTGTCTCAGAAAAAATTCAAACCTGTTAGTCAATGCGGGGTTAATAGTTCAAACTCAAGTGGTTCTTCAGCTGAGGAGAGAGATTGTTTTTTATTGTCTTTACCTTTCTCTCTTTCTCTGTCTGGGATTTTTAGTATATGACCATTAAATGTCTTGTTTAATTATTATAAATTATCCATTTTTTCTGCCTAAAATTTCCATAAAACTTTTTCCTCAATGAATTTGGACAATTTCTTTGATGTATTCTGCTAATTCAGTAACTTTGCTTCGTTTGAATACATTCCATCAAACCAAGTGTACCACATTCTTTAATTTAAAATACTGAGTTTAATACTTTCTTTTTCATGGATGCCTCATTTTTTAAAAACTAGCACAATAAATATGAATAAATTGAGTTTTGTTCAAAATTAATTTATTGAAATTATTTTCTATGAAAGCTATATTTTTGAGTGATTAGTGAAGGTATTCTGTTAAACTCTCAACTCTTTGTTTTACTTTACTTATAAAGGCTTCCTTTATCTAATGTAGATTACTGCCTAATGGTTTCCTTTATCTCATGGGTACTACTGAGATACTACAGACATAAAAGTCTCAAATAAATTATATGTATTATTATTTATCTTGACATACCAGAAATACAAAAACAAATTTTCTAACAGGAGTAATAATTCAAGTTAATTTAAGTGGCCCCTAGCAGGGCATCCTGTCTGAGCTACTTTCCTCAGTAGTAAAAGAAAGATTACTGAATAGATCACTATTAGATTTCTGATCTGTAAAATATGTGATAATTTTGGCAATACTAAATGTAGGAAAACTGAACAACTACATTGTTTAAAACCCTCCATTGTTTCCATCTCTTGTATAAATCCTAAAGAACTGCACATAACCAACGTTCACCTATCTCTATAATTTCATGTTCTCTCATTCCTTTCATCAGCTGCTTCATTATTACTTATTTAATAAAGAACATAGTAGGGTCATGGAATTCTATATGTTTCAGCAACTTCAAATGTTGATTCTTTCTTGATCTTTCATAATTTTTCATAATTCTGTGTTTTGCACATGCACTTTCTTGCTCTAGAAAGCTTTGCCTATTTCATGTAGTTTAAAAACACATGCCTTCAACCACAGTGAAGTCCTGTTACTTTCATGGAAATGTGGACTACTTTCTTTCTGTTCCCATTGTGTGCAATGATACCTTTCTTCATAGAACTAATTATATTGAATGATTTTCTTATAATGATTATAAACAGACTGCAAGAGCTTTGAGAAGAACATAGTCACTAATCTTTGTGTCTTTTCTTAGCATGACAGCCAGAGAATAGTTATGTTTCCATAAATAGTATATATTCTCAAATCTAATCTTCACCATTTCAACAGTTTTAAACCTTCCTTCTTTTTTTCTTTCAGATACAAGATTCAGATTAGAATCACATAGAAATTAGATTCACAGTCAAGAGCAGCGTAGAGAGCATCTGATTTTGTAGCCTTCTAAAACTGTTAAGGCCCTAAAGCTTTACCATTCTGGTGTCCAATCTTATCTGATCTCAGAAGCTAAGCAGGGTCAGGCCTGATTAGTTCTCAGATGAGAGACTGTCTGAGAATACTAGGTGCTGTAGCCCTGGGAGAAAGACCTACCAACCCACTCCCAAAACAATCAGTCATTGAAAAATCTTATGAATAGCATAGAAGCACTGACAATGATGCTGGGCATGGCAGTGTCAGGTAGTGTTTCAACTGTTGTACATAGGACCACTGTGAGTCAGATCTGACTCCACAACACCTAACCACAGAAATAAGACTGTTGAATATATGTGGATTAGATTTGAGAATATATGGTAATCACTGAATCATTTAGTTAGTAATTTCACCAGAACACAGACTGGTCCTTGAGATTTCCACAACTGTTTTCCTATTATACTAGGGCCAAAATATCTGAAAGAAAAAAAGAAGGAAGGTTTATTATGCTCATGTTTTTAGAGGGTCCAGTTCATCATGGTGGGGAAGGAATGATGGAGAATAGTTCACAGCATGGCAGATAGAAAACAGAGAAAGAGGAATACAGGAAGGACCAAGGCAACAGATAGCTCCTAAGGCCCCAGTGATGTTCTTCCTTCAACTAGGCACCGTCTCTTACCTCTTAATATCTCCCAATAATGCTGTCATGAGTCCATCAAGGAATTAATCCACTAATCGGAAAAGAGCCCTTGAGATGTAATTTTTTTTCTGCAAAGGCCATCCTAAGATACACGCAGTTTTGTGCTTTAATAATCTCCTAGGCATTTCTTAATTCAATTAAAATGTAACATTCTACCCATGTCCTCCAAAGGCTCATGTCCCTCTTATAATGCAACATGCAATCAGTACATCTCCAAGTGTCTTCATAGTTTTCATATTTCCAACATTACTCAAAAGTCCAACTTCAAAGTTTCACCATCTCAGGGGATGCCACCGGGAACCTGAGCCTCAGACACACTGCTTGTCTAATGGGGCCTTCCTCTGAAATCTTGGAAGAAGCCTCAGTGACTCCACAACTCTTAGAGTCTGAGTGTCTACAGAACCAATATCACATGGATGATTCATCGGGTTTAACAGGATCTGGTCCCACTTGGACTACATTAAAAGTGGCTTCTGAGAACTTTGGAAGCTGGCCATGATAAAATGAATCCTAGAGAAATAATTTCCCAGGTACCTCTATATGCACAGGGCATCCTGGAAATATCTTCTCAAAGGAAAGACTTTAAAGTGAATTAACATATTTCCATCCTTGGATCCGTGATGGGTATGGTCTCACTGAATCCTGAGATGCTCTCAAGGCAACTCTCCTATTCTCCCAATCTCCCAATTCAGTCACTGGCTTTATTTTAAAGGTGATAGTTCCTTCAGAAACTTGCTATTGTTAGGAGTCCTCAAATCAAGTCCCACTCATAGTAAGCCTATGTGAAGCAGATTGAAACACTCTCTGATACTATGCCATAGACAGTACCAGGTCATATGTGCAGGCTTCTCTGCTGTTCAAACTCAGGGCCTCAGAAACATGCAGAACAAGCCATTTACCACCTGAGCTAAGTCTCAGCCTCACTATTTCTTCCTTCTCCCCAATTTTACACAGGCTTGTCAGACAAATCTTCAGCCTTTCAAGCTTTGTTAACTTGGCTTTTTGCTTCTGATTCTCACTATAAACCTGGATAAATGTTGCCAGCATTACCCATGCCATGGTCTTAATTCTATACTGTCTTGAAAATACCATTGACAAGTTAATTAGTCCATTGCTTTTAACTTTGGATTCACTCTAATTTTCATGTCACAGACAAAATGGAGACAAATTATTTTCCAGGATGTAATATGACTCCCCTTTAGTCCAATTCTCAGTGGAGTCCTCATTTCTGTCTGAAACTTCATGAGTCTGGACTTCACTGTCTGCACTTTTGTAGGCATTCTGGTCTCCTGAACTCCTACCAAAATTGCCCTTCACGCTCTTTTTGTACCATTCTAGATCTTCTCTAGCATGTTTCTCCAAATATTTGCAAATTTCTCCTGCACACAATTTCCAAAAGAATCACATGGTTAGGTAAAGTGACAGCAATAATCACACTTCTTTGGCAGCATACTCCTGTAATATTTTGCTGTGCTAGGTTCTTTTCTTGTTACTGACAGAAACAATTTAAAAGAGAAAAGGATTTATTGTGCTCATGGTTTCAGAGGGGCCAGTTCATCATAGTGTTGAGACCTTAGCAATGATTAGTTCACATTATGGTAGACAGGAACCAGAGAGAGAAGAATACAGAAAAGGACCAGGGAAAGATCTACCCACCTGAGACATGCCTCAGTGAACTGATTCCTCCATCAGGGGCCCATATTCTACCGTCCAATAATGTCCTAACGTTAGGAATTCTTCAAAGGATAAGCCCATTTATTAGGTCAGAGAGACTCCTCATGATCTAATTGTCTCTGGAAAGGCTAAGGTGCTCATTCTCCAGCACTATATCTGATATTTCTTCTCTGCTATTCATAGGATTTTCAATAGCTAATTTTTTGTGGAGTGGGCTGCAAGATCCTTCTCCCTAATCTGTCTTAGTCTGGAAGCTCAATTGAAACCTACCCACCAAGGGTGGCCCTGCTGGTATCTGAAATACTGGTGGCATATATTTCAGCATCACATAAAAATGCAAACCCCCACAGCAGGACAAACTGTCAGACAGGTGGGGAACTATTATAGTGGTCTTAGAGAATTTCCAAAAAATGCTTAAGCATTTCCATTTAAAATCAGGTTTCACTTGATGTTTGTTTTATTTTATCTTTTATTGCCCTGATACTCAAAAGAGTGCTACTCTTTTGCTACTCAAAATAACTGGCAAAATAGGGTCAGTATTATTAATTTAAGTGACACATTTATTATTGATTTTATAATATTAATTTTTCTTCATGAGGCAATGATATGAATGGAAATTGGCCATTGATTTCTGTAAATTGGTCTATTTTCCCAAAGATTATCAAATTTTCTTAAACTAAGCATATCAGATATTTTATTAAAAAGTAAAATGCTACTAATTTATTAGTACTAATTCAAGAAGGATGGATGAATAAGGAATGTCAATGCAATAACAAGGTGTTCTGTAAACAAAAGATATAAAAGTTTATGTACATAATATTTAAAATAATATGTCTTATTTTAGATCTATATAATATATATAATAGCTTTATTAGGGAATAAATAAAAAATATTTTAAAAATGCTAAATGCTGAAGGGAAATGAAAGCTAACTATGTAGGTCTAAGTCCTAGCCCTAATAGGATTGAAGTTTGTAAGCTTAACAAAGAAACAATTAAAAATCAGACACATAATTATAGTTTTTATCTCCTTATCTGAAGTATAAAATAGGCCTCTCTGGCTATTAAGGGCTGGGATTTAGTTCAATTGGGAGAGCGCCACTCTGCAGTCTCTGAGGTCCTGCGTTCGATACCCAGAACAACAAAAATGGGAGAAGGACATGGCAATCCACTCTCAAGGCAATCCCCAAAAAATCAACCATTGAAAATCTTATGAGAGTCACTGTGAGTTGGACAGGACTCTATGGCACCTAACAACAACAACAGGCTATGAAAAAATCTAATGAAAAGATTAAATGAGATGATACTTTGAGCCCATTTGAACTCAGGTGAATATATATGTATGATACATTTGTCACATACAGATGGAGGGGGAAGGTCAGCTTTTCCTACTATTAATATCTCATTAAAGAAATGAAAGAAACCCTTTTTTATCCATACAATTATTTAAAAAACTATCAAATTCTTAAAATGAATATACATAGAATCACCAGAGAATGTTGATGCTGTTATGCTTGTTTGTTGTTTGTTGTTACTGTTAGGTGTGATCTACTCGGGTCTGACTAATAGCAACTCTATGTCCAACAGAATGAAATACTATCTGACACTGTGGCATGGCCAGCCACATGTCTGACAGTGCTTCTCTGCTATTTACAGGGTTTTTGATATCTGCTTGCTTCAGGAGTGATCTGCCAGGCCCTTCTCCCAAGCCTACAGACCCAAGTATTCCAAGTGGGTCTCCAGTCCAAGTACTAACCAGACTCGACCCTGCTTAGGTTCCAAAATCAAATGAGATCAGACACCAGGGAGGTATGTATGTAGGCAATGGCTATGCATTTAACAAGCCATAATTTCATAATACAATTTTTTAAGAGAGAACTTTATGGTATATAATATATAATGAAAAGCATGATTACTAAAAAGAAAAAAATCATTATCCTGCCTAAGAAAGTTAGCTGTTAAAGTAAGTTATCAACATCTAAAATTATTTTAAAAATCCTGTTCATGCTATCAGTCAAAATTGATTTTCAAAAAGAAAGGAAGGAAAGAAAAAAGGAAGGAAGGAAGGAAAGAAAGAAGGAAGGAAGGAGAGAAAGAGAGAGAAAAAGAAAGAGAAAGAAAGAGAGAGAGAAAGAGAAAAGCCTTCAGAAAACAGCATTGAATATACTTCACACATGATGTGATAAACCAGTTGGCAAAAATTATGAAATTGGTATGAATATGTATTTTATGTCAATCAAATAAAAATTCACAAAATTTTGCTACAGCAAAATTTGTTTTTTTGTGATGTAACACAAACTGACATGGATACAAGAAATAGCTTGCTTTTTATTTTATGGACAATTTTCTTTATTCTTTAGCTTCTTTTTACTGTCACTGTGAAACAACTTCATCACTGTCTTAATTTCACTGTTTGCTTACCAGGTTATGCCTCTCTCAATCTTATTGAGGTTCAAAGTCAGTTCAAGTTTAGTTTTCTAATGTGTGCCAGTTAATTAGTTTAGTGCCAACAATAAGATAGATGTTTACTTCCAAAGGCATGTCTGTGTATCTCAACATGCTGACACCTCACTCACTACCAAAAAAAAAAAATTGAGCAAATGCTGAATTAAACTGATTCTTGCTTTCAATTTTTATACAAAAACAGGCCAGTCAAGTACAGGGTGTATTAACACATTATAATCCACATATATTTGATTAGTAATTTAAGAAAGCATTCCCTACTGCAATTAATGTTATTTGTTTGTGTGTTTTTGTGTGTTTGAGTGTGTGTGTGTGGGTACTGAGAGGTTGAACCCAGGGTTTTGTAAGTGTTCTACCACTGAGCTGCACCTCAACCCTTTTTTTATTTTTATCTTGAGACAGTCTCTCTAAGTTAACTTGGCTGCCTCTGTCCTCAAACTTGCAGTCATCCTGCCTCCATCTCTCAGACTGCTGAGATTACAGGTGTGTGGCATTATACCAGGATGATTTGTATTTTCTGGCAGAAATATAAGTCATGTGTTTTACAGATCAATGGCCAATTTAATACAGTTAATACACACTTAAATTTTGAAATAAACCTCAGAACATGAATTTGGTCTGACTTTTAAAAGTAGGAAACTATGGACCAGTGCCTTACATTGGTAATTAAATCCATCGCTGAACTATCCTCTCCTTCTCTCTCTCTCTCTCTCTCTCTCTCTCTCTCTCTCTCTCTCTCTCTCTCTCTCTCTCTCCCTCTCTCTCTCTCCTCCTCTTCTCTTCAGAAACCTACAACAACTGCACCATTGTTCCTTATCCTTTTTAATTCATCATTTCAAGGGTACATAATCTACTTAGGGCAATCAACCATCTTTACTCACCAAAAACTAATGAATTTTGCAGGACACAGGACTTTCAGTGCTTAAAATGAAGGATTTTTCTATGCAAACTGGGTTGAAGTGGTCACCTTAGGTGCACAGTACCACAAAAACTGAATCTAATTCTTTATCTGTGGCAAAGTATAAATTTATGAATTTTAGAATATATTCTCAGATCACAGCAGATTTTTCTTGCAATTGTTTGTTATATAATTCATGAATTCAATGGGAACTACCATTATAAAATAAGGATTAAAGTACTAATTCCAACTATTAATTTGAGGAGATTAAAATACCACATTCAAAGATCATTTCCATATAAAATATGCTAACTCCTTTGGGTACAAATAAAGTTTATAAAGAATAACTAATATCACCATTTTACCTATTATCACCATGGAATTTTAGCTATTGACAGTGAAGGCCATTAATCTATTGGAAATTAGCTGCAATAAAATAGAGGCCACTTTACAGTAATTGAATTCAACAAAGACACTTATTTGGTTATATGAATGACCTTGAGTCATTAAACCATCTTTTCATTTAAGAAAGTAGAGTTTTAATAGGTAATGTGTATTACATTAGTCATGATTTACATATGAATTCAGAATTATTACATTGTTCAATAGTACTGTTTTCAAATTATATTCAAAAAGATAAGAATTGCTATACTTAAAAATCATCTTACTTGAAAAATGTAGCACTATGCAGATAAGATTTTATGGATTTATCATCAATTTAGCAAATAATTTCCACAAAATATTACTGTATTATTACCAATTGTTTAATATCCTTCATCACATGAAACTTTTCCCAGAGGAATGTCATCTAGAAATATAGTAATTCAATAAATTCAAATAAACCTGATAAAGTATAATGAATCAATAGGAATATCTATGCTAAATATTCACATTGCCCATTTTCTATTGGCTGATAGGCATCTCAGAGCTATTTAGACATAAA
>VMDO01014965.1:0-52766 GCA_007922755.1 Pedetes capensis | reverse complement strand
AATTCAGAACAACCATGATAAATTAGAAATAATTGTTTGTAATCTCAAACTATTTTTAAAAACTAGTTATCATAAATTTTATCTAGCATAGTATTCACTGCTCATATTATCACTCTCTTAGCTTTTATATCGAAAACATTTTAAGCTAGTCAGTAGATAATTTTAGCTTATATAAATAGCCTTAATAAAACATTGAACAAAGTAACCCATATGATTAATATGCTCAAATATATATAAAGACTGCAGTTTGATAAATACTTCCCTGTGTAAAATTTAGAAGATTATTATTTTAAAGATAACTCAATAAATATTAAATTATATATCTCTGAAGTGCCTAGCAGTGGTAGGTCCTGTGATGAAGACATGTGAGTTAAAAGCAATGATTTCTATTCCATGTAGTTTAGGCACATTGTGGATAGCATATACGTCTAACTTTGAAATAATTATTTGTATCTCAGTTAGAGATTAAGATCAACAAAAGGTCAGTGTAGACTAGAGGTGACAAAAATGCTTCCTAAGGACATGGGAATTGACACTAAGTCTTTTGATATGAATATGAGTAAAGTGGAGAAATTATTTAATGACCAGAAGCAGGAACTCTAGCACATATACAAGCAATGGAAATATGAGTATTTTTGGAGAAAAAAAGACATAAAACTGTAAAGGAGTTTTGGTACAGATTGTAATACAGTGCAAATGATATTATGTCAATATTGTGGTGCTGGGAATTGAACTCAGAACCTCAGAGACTGCAGTGCAGCGCTCTACCAACTGAGATAAATCCCAGCCCACAAGAGTATAGAGAAGGGCAAAAGAAGGATCTTGAGGAAAGGAGGTATCAACTAGAGACTAGCAAGCAAATATAGTCAGTTTTTCCAATAAATTTGCTTTCAAAATGCTCAGATTGATGATAATTTGATAAGAACCTGATGCATTAAGCTATGCACGGTGGTGCACACCTGTAATCCCAGTGACTCAGTAGGAAGAGGCAAGAGGATCACAACTTTGAGACCAGAGGCAACTTAGCAAGACCCTGTCTCAAGATAAAAAAAATTTTAAAAGGTGAGTATGGGTGCAGCTCAATAGAAGAGCACTTGCAAAAAGCACACAAGTCCCTGGGTTCAGACCCCCAGTATCACATTCACACACACAAAAGAATATGATGATCTTAAAATATCTTTCCTATACTAAGTAATATGACATTTTGTTGCAATACCATGCAATTTAACATGTCAACTAGAAAAGAAGAGAATTAATTCTAAGAGACTTAATCTTATATTCAAGGCAAACTAAGAGGAAAACATTATAAACAGAACTTGTTTCCTTAGAAAATGTGTCAATACTTTATGGAATTGTTTCAAAAGAGTGGGTAAATTTAACATTTAATTATTCAATCTTACATTGAGATTAGTAGTACATTGATAATTTTCTTTCAAATACATATTTACTTAAATATGAAAAAATATTGAAATTAAATAAGAAAAAACATTGAAAAATGAGGTTAGATTTCCAAGTATACGAGAATAGCTTGTAGCAGTACTGAAAGAGGACTTTAACTTTTGACTTTTACTACCAATATGGTGTTCAAACCCTTTTAAACCAATCACATCAAAATTATATGAAGACCTTTTTTATGAGGTTTTAATTTTTCTTGTTTGTGTCAAATGACAGTAAAATGAAATAAAATGTCATCAGTTATCTGCATTTTTGTAACATGTATTTGCAAATCAACTGAGTATCAGACAGCAAGCATTATTGATCAAAATCTTTCATTTACTGAAATGTATTAGAATCATGTGGATATAGTCATTGTGTCATAAGAACATTATCAGAATCAGAGAATCAGAGTTTTAACTAGTTTACACAAAAGTTATAATTTCCAAGAATGTGAGACACAGGCACAGCTTTCCAGTGGAAGATGGTTGTTACAAAGTATAATTTTTTTAACAAGAGAACTGTAATGTGGCTGAAAGGAGTTTCTCTAGTCTACCAGGCTAATTCCCTCTCTCTCTCTCTCTCTCTATATATATATATATATAATATATATATAATATATATATATGTATATATATATATATATATTATATATATATACAATATATATGTGTGTGTGTGTGTATGTGTGTTTATGCCTGGAGCCGTATGGTGTCAGATCTTGAAAATTAAGCTGGGTCAGGCATGGTTAGTACTTGGGTGGGAAACCACCTGGGAACACCAGGTGTTATAGATTTGGGATAAGGATCTGGCAACCCACTCCCAAAGAACAATCAGCTATTGAAAACCCTGTGAAGAGCAGAGAAGCATGAAAATAGTGTTTTGTCTGTTGTACATAGGGTCATCGTGTCAAACACCCACTCAATGGCACCTAAGAAAACAATAGTGTATATATATGCTATTTGAGGCCCTGGGTTCAATGTCCTGCCCTTCAGAAAATGTAAGAAGGCCTTGGCAGCCCACTCCTGAAATAATCCCCAAACAAGCAGCCATTGAAAACACTATGAATAGCAGAGAAGCACTGACCGTGTTGGCCATTGCACAGTGTCAGGGAGTGTTTTCTTCTATTGTACATAGGGTCACTGAGTTGGACTCAACTGGATGGCACCTAACAACAACAACAGCAATATTTATATGTATAATATGTATGTATGTATACACACAGGCAATTCAGACTGCTTTACAGCCTGTAATAATTCTAACACATATGTTTAATTTTCAGTAAGTTGATTATGTTTCACCACACCTTCACCTTGGCTGCTGTGATATCTGAAGCAGGTGATGCTAAGCCCAGCAATTCAGTCATGACAGTCTTGAAATGATTTACTTTACACCCTCAGAACAAATCCTTCCAGCTCCCCAATTGTGGTTTACCATGTGTGAATTCAGACTTTGTGAAGGACTTATGACTATATAATTTAGGTGCAAAAAACAACTATTATGGATGTCAGATCCTTATCATTATGCTGCATTTCCTGTGCTTATTTTGCTGTAGATGGATAACTTATTCAACAGCTCATTAAAATAAAACTGAAAGGTATCAGTCACCAAACCTACATATTTGATTTTATATGTGGAGATTTTAGAGTTTTGTTGGAAATCCTCAGCTTTTTTCAAGTAATATACAGGGCCAGCCTATTGTTCTATCATTAATTAGACAGATGCCCTCAGTCTTCACACTACACTAACAGCCTATATCTCCTGTTTTTCCGCATTACAGGTAACACATTTTTGCTTGCATACCATCAAAAAACTTGGGAAAACTATGCACTCTCTTGCTTATTTTCAATTTCGCATAAAAATTTATTTAAGCAATAATGACAGACATGTTTTCCTATATATAGTGTGCTACACACTTTAGTGCTTTAATTGTACTTTATTACAATCTTGGAGTAACAGATTTAACTAAGTAAACATGTAGAAAATGTCTACTGTATAGTCTAATTGGTAAAGTCAGTCCTAATCAATTAGCCAAATCAACTTTGCTTTCTGTCAGAAATATCAGACTTCATTTTTAATTTGAATTATATATATATACATATAATATATAAATATATTTTAGTCCAAATGTATATTACTTCTATTAAAATATATACACAAACATACATATTCATGTGAAACCTTCCCACTTTTGTATTCTAATCCTAAAATAGATGGGTAAGGGAGAAAGTGAGCCAGAAAGATAATAGTATACCATCTTGCTCAGAGTGGGTAGCAGAGATAATTCCAGAGCCCCTGTGAAGCAATCTTTGGCTTTCTTTCACTGAAAAACACATTCTTTTGTTTGATGTCCTGGAGACTTTCAGAGCCTGGGGCTGACAAGATTCTTTATGGGTAGGGAGCTTGTCTTTATTTATGACATAGCAGAAGGGCTGATGTGAAAAGAGAATTGAGAAAGATGGACTAGCAGACTAGAAATACATTCCTAGGAAGATCAATGTTAGGAAGGAATCTTATGGAAGTGGAGGATTTGAATACCAATTCCCCTAATTCTACTAATGCCTGCCCAATCCCGTCCAAAGCTTTCCTGTATCCCAAGGTATATGTATAATCAAGTTTAGAGAGTACTTTGGTAGATCAGTAGTCTTTTGTTTGTTTTTAATTCAAGAGACATATTTGTATGCATATAACTCATAACTCATATATTTCCTAGTTGATCAATTTTAATAATATTCCTTCAGCATACACTTACCTGACAAACATTGTTGTAGTTTCTTGGCTTATGTTAGTATGGGAGATTGTCACTGTTTCCACTTGTCCGCTCCTCCTAATGGAGAGAATTGTTCCTGCTCAGATGGACCATGCATCTCTGTAGGTGGAATGTGACTCTTCATTGTCTGTTTTGTCCACGTGACTTATTTTGGCAAAGGATAGTGTGTGATCCTGCTGTTTGAATAATCTGAGAGAAGCTTTAAAAGCTTCATTAAATAAATTGGCCATGTGCTCTGCTTTTACAAAAAGCACATTCCAAAGAATGGTTACTCTTTATTTGTACCTCCTGAACCTGGAATGGGAAGATACACAGAGACCAGTAGAGCCTAGCAAGGTCCACCAGAACCTCAGGGGACCCTCAGCCTTCATGTAATCTGAATGAGAAACAAACATTTATCATTAGATTTCAGTGAGATTTGTTAATTAGATTGTATTTACTGCACCACAAATTTACTAATAGAAACAATAAAATAAGTGATATTTGTACTCTCAAAGAGGTTACATCCTATGTACATTCACTACTGGTCAAGCAGCCCCAATCTGAGAACTCAAAATCTGAAATGTACCAAATCTAGTACTTTTTTTTTTTGTGGTGGTGGTGGGGGTTGAACCCAGGGCCTTGTGCTTGCATGCTTTGCAAGTGCTGGACCACTGAGCTGCACCCTCAGCCCATTTTTTTACTTTTTGGGACAGGGTCTCACTAAGTTACGCACACTGCCTCTGGTCTTGAACTTTCGATCTTCCTGCCTCCCGAACCACTGGGATTATAGGTGTGCACCACCCTGCCCAACTTAAATCTAGTACTTTTTTGAGCACTCACATGGCACCAAGTAGAAAATTTCACACTTGATCTCATGTGACACATCACGGTTAAAACACAGATGCATAAAAATTATTGTACAAAATTACATGAAATTATATGAAATATAAATAAACTGCATGTCAACACTTGGATCCCTTTCTCAAAATATGATATATATATATATATATCATATATATGTAATATATGAAATGTATAATAAATAAATATAAAATATAATATATATGATATATATAATATATAAATAAAGTCTGAAAATAAAATCTGAAATCCAAAATGCTTTCCAAGCATTTTTAGATAGATACTGAACCTGCATATACAAGAAAATTATATTTGACTAGCATATGATAAAAAATGACAGATAAAGACTCCATTCTGATTCCTTTTAGTTTGTGTTTTAAAAGAAAAATCTTCCTTTTAGTGGATCTTTTGTCAATGTTGTAGAAGACAAAAGTAATATGAGCTTAAAATCAACAAAGTACTCTTTTGGTTTCTTTGCAGTGTTCTTGCTTTCCCTTGAAATGAAAAACCAAACACAAATATTGTCATTCAATAAATTATTTCACTCCAAAGTACAAATTTATAACAAAAAGCTTGTCATTAAATAAATTATTTCACTTTTCAGTGAAGAAAATAAACAATATGTAGAAAGACAAAAGAAAGAAGCTTGACCTGGAAATATAACTCTTATGTATTGCTAAATTATGAAAGAAGCCACAAATTGAATGAAAGATTTATATTTCCTGTGTAGTATACTTTCTTAGAGTGGGGTTGTTGAAACACTACCCTAGAATTTTCCCTTTTCCTGTGCACTAATACCCATTCCTCAAACTCACATTTATTGGATGACTTTGATGTATTGCCACCATTTCCACAAGGCTATTCACCTCTTGGAACCACAAGAATCAATAAGATTTAAGTGTTTCATGTAGTTTCCTTGTAAATTAATTTTTTTGCAATAATTATATATAGTTTGTTGTTAGGCGCCATTGAGTTGGGTCCAACTCATAGAGACTCTCATAGGATTTTCAATGGCTGATTTATGGCTAGCCAAATAAGAGAAATTTTGGCATAATTCATTGAGGATGAATGCTACTGTGTGTCTTGCACTAACATAAGCATTGGTGACACAAGAAGGAAAAAAGAAAAATAAGGACAGCCATTGCCTTTGTACAACTAGATGTCACTGAAAAAGACAAGTGGAATAAGTTCAATATTGCATATACATACATGTAATAGCAATGACTTGATATTTTTAATTGATTGATAAGTGAAGGCCACCCTGAGAAGGCAATTAATGAAAAAATGTCCAAAGGGTAAGAGGCAGTAAACTTGCAAACATCTATGGGAAGAACATTTGGAGCAGAAGTAACACATGTTAAGACTTTGAGTAAACCTAGTAAAACAGGAAGAATGTCATTGAGAATAGAAGGATGAACACATAAAAGAGCAGATGACTCGGAAAGAGAATGAGTCCCAATTCCCTGTTGTATCCTGAAGGCCATGGGAGGACTTTGACTACAACCAGAAACCACTGGAAAATTATAAGTAGGGAAGAGGTATAATTTGACTTATAGATTAACCTGATCTCTATTGAGGAAAAAACAAAAAGAAACAAAAAAACCAAAACAACAACAACAACAAAATGATGAAGGGCAGCAAAAGCAATGGCTTGGACTGTTTCCTGTGACTGTAAGGGAATATCATGAACTATGTAAATTAAAAATAGAAATTTATTCAGCTCACCATCTGCAGGCTAGGAAGTTCATGAGCATATTTCTCAGCTCTTGTATCTGCAGAAAACTTTCATGATGTGTCACAACATGAAAGAAGGGTGAGTGGGCATGTTCCTTCTTTTTATCAGGAACCTATGGCCACAGTAACCAATTGCCCAAATAACATCTTTAATCTATTCATAAAGGCAAAGTCCTCATAACCTAATCATCTTTTAAAGAAAACTCCGTTAATACTATCCCAATAGAGATTAAGTTTTCAGCACATGAATTTTGGAGAATGCGTCCAAACGGTAGCAGGCAGAAGCAGCAGAGAAAGCAGGCAGGTGACTGAATAAGGGAGGGAAGAGAATATGCCTGCTTTGTCAGAAAGGCATCAGAACATAAGCCATATGAATACTTGGAAGTGATCATATTATTCACCTTCCCTCTGTAATATGATTGTCCTTTCAGACTTGAGAAATTGGTATGGGTGAAAGACTAGTTATAAAACCATTTATGGACACACAAAATTGAAACACTTCCTAGAGAATTCAAGGGTCATTACACAAACATATGATAAGGCATTCCTTTAATTATATATAACACATTGATTGATTTCAGTTTAGAAAATTCAAGTTGGTTAACTTTTAAAAATTAACAATATATTTAGAAGTATAGTTCATAACCCTATAGCATACTACTAAATATGAAATCTTTCAGTATAAGGTATGAAGGAAATTATTGGAGTGTTATAATGTTGTTTTGTGATCTGTTATACAGATTTAGCTACAGTGACACATTCAAGCAGAAACCACATGCTTGAAGAATGTCACCTGAACTCTTGCAATTTAGGTAACATTGGACCTTTCTACTTTTTTATGTGAGTTTTTCATGAAAAAGCCCTCTGTGTTTTACTTGATTTCTCATATAACCACAATGGTTTAAATATAAAAATGTTCCTTTCTCTCATAGAGTCCAGTGTCAGAGTTAGGTGGTTCCTGACATGCACAGAGCAGAAATTCTCTCAGGATATCCCTCATAGTTAAAAGATGGCATTAAAGCTTCAGTCGTTAATAGACAGAAAAAACAAATCAAGAACAGAAAGAGCTTGTTTTTGCAAGAAAATAGACTCATTTCCAGGAACTCTCTGACCAAAATATTGTTTCACCAGCCAGAGTTGTGATACCTGGCCATTCTCAGCGGCAAGGGAGCTGGAAAACAGCACATTTAACACATGGCACCTCTGAGGTGTAGAAGGCAATGGAGAAGAGACATAAGCAGGGATTTAATGACACAAATATTTAGAAAGAGGATTAATTAGAAAAACAAAATAACATAATATGCTAGGCTTCTTGCCCTAGTCTAAGGTATGACAGTAGGATTGCCAATGAAACAGCAAAAATGAGAGGAAATAATTATCTCTCGTTAACTGGTAAGGCATTGATGAAAGTGTACAAGATTATAGTTCAGCCAACAGTTGTTGAAATCCCAAAACTTGAATCAAACCAAATATAGGTGAAGTTTGAGTATATAGAACAGCTCTAATTGCAACTGTTTTTTCTACTTTGAATAATGGTCTTCAATAGCAAAAGGTAAAATTTATATAATCACTTACTGCTATTTGTGGTGTCCATATAACTGGAAATTAATATTGCCTTTGGTGGTTTGAATTGTGCTGCCCCAAAGTATGATGAAGCCCTAACACCCGAACCTGTGATTGGGGCCATATTTGGAAGTAGAGTCTTTGCAGATGTGACCAAGTTAAGAAGTCACTAGGGCCAGCCCTAACAAAATATGACTGGTATCCATGCAAGAAGAGAAGATGATGACACACAGGAAGTAGACAGATACGTGATAACAAAGGGGTGATTTATCTATAAAGCGAAGAATGTGTAGGGCCATGGGAAATTGCTAAAGGAAAAGAAATAACCAAGGTCTTCATAGGGAGTATGGTCATGCTAACATAATACTTTTGGACTTCTGATCTCCAGAACTGTGAAAGAATAAATCTCTGTTGTTTTTGATCACTTGGGTTGTGGCACTTTGTAACAGCAGAACTAGAAGAGTAATAGATCTGAACAGTATATCTTTAATTAGCAAGTAAGTTGACTATGTTTGATATTTTTATGGTTAGAAATTTTAAAAGGGAAAAAAGTAAATTGAAAGAAAGTGGCATTTCATTCTTATTTATTATGAATTATTTCATGTTAATGTGTGTGTTAAAAATATATGTATCATAATCTGGTTCTGAAGATTATTAGATTCCAGTCCCTTGACCAGTGGTAAACACTATTCTGAATTACATTTTCTCCTTCACATGCTATTCTTTCTATTTTTTAACACATGTATTTGTTCCATCATACTATATAGCTCAATTTCTTATGGTTTTAATTTCATTTAAATCATATGAAAAAGTATATATTCTGCAACTTATTTATACTACATTTCATAAAGTTTAGCTCTATTGATATATGTAGATGAAGCTCATTTATTTTCACTGCTATGTTGCATCACAGTATGTAATAATACTACATTGAATTTCCTCATTCTCAGGTTGACACATATTTGGTTTTCCCTCAATTCATTGGTATTCTAGACAATTCTACAGATATTCTTGTATATCTCCTGGAATAGAGTGCTAGAAAAGTCTATGGTGTATATATCTAGAACTGAAGTTGACTGTAGGATTGGTGCACATTCAACTTAACAATATAGCAAATTGTTTTTCATAATGGGATTACCAGATACTCCACCAGCAATGAATATGAATTCTGGTTATATACATTCTTGTGTATATTTAATATTGATTTTTTCACCTACTTTCTTGCTGTGAAGTATAAAATAATATCCATTTTGGCTTAATTTGGAATCCCACATTATGCTTAACATCTTGTGCTTTTGCTCGTATGTAAATACTGCTCAGATTTTCTCATTTTGGGGAGTTGCCTACATTTGATCATATTGATTTATAGATATTCTTATATTTTCTGATTATTAATTATTTGCTAGTTATATATTTGGCACTCATCTCCCCTTATGGCATATATTGTCTTTTTCTCTTAATGTTTTAAAGTTTATAAAATAATATGACATACAATCATTTTCAATTCTGCTAGACTATTTATAGCTGATACTCATAGTAATGCTGGAGGGATGATATTACCCTTTATGACATTTTTAAGAAAGAAGGGGTAAAATACACTTCCAAAATCAGTCAAATTGTTTTTGAAAACTAAATTTCTTCTATTATTTTTGGTCATGGTTTTGAACACACTACTTTTAGAACATTTTATTTTAGAATAAAGATATTATCTTGTATGAAGCCTGGACCCAAATGATTTGCATCTTCCAATACTTAACATGGTAACTTGGTCTCTTGACTCTACATTTTAAATTAAGGTGTCCCTAGGGACCCCTGATCTCTGAAACTAAGCAGGGTTGGCCTGGTTAGTCCTTGCATGGGAAACCACCTGGGAAAACCAAGTGCTGCAGGCTAGGGAGAAGGACTTGGCAATACATCCAGAAACAATCTACCCATTGAAAAGCCTATGAATAGTAGGGAAGCACTGACAATAGTGCCGGGCATAGCACACTATCAGAGAACGTTTACTTCTGTTGTATATAGGGTCACTATGAGTCAGAACCAACTTGATGGCAAACAACAAGAACAAGTGACTTCTTACCAGCACCAAAACAGGTAAAATCAATAATTTTGCTTGCAGCCAAAACACATTACAAGTCAGTTAATATTATAGTTACAAGTATAATAAAAAAACTGAAAGAGCACATATTTTTAATCACTACTGGCTTTGTGACAGAGCTGTGAAAAAAACCTCCAATTTTTATTTCTTTCCAAATTAAAATTTGTTCTTCATTCAGAGTAATATTATCCAGTAATCAATTAGTTAGTGTAGTTTTTTGGTGCAAAATGAATAGAAACTTATATGTTACTTAACTTGACTCATAGAAATAAAGTCCCCCTTTTCCTCCAATTTATTTTAATAGAAAATGGACTAAATTATATCTCTTCATTAATTAAAATATTACTTTAAGCAAAAACTTGTAATCATATATTGTAACTCAGCTCATGATGTCAAATTTGTTATACATTCTAAGTCACAGAAAAAAGTTTAAGAATTTGAATAAGTGATAGAACTCACATATTTTAGTAAAACCCTCTATTGTGTGCTTGCAATTGTTTATAAATTTCCTTCATATGGTTAGCAGCTGGGAGTTATGCAACATCAAAACCATGAAATGTTGTTCTACATAATTTCCAGTGTCCTCCTTATGCAAAATCTTAACAGTAGCAGAGTTTATGCATTTAAGTCTTAGAAAAATCATGTATGACCTTATTGTTCTACAGCAATACTGAAACATCTGATGTATTACCAAGGGCTCAAAAATGTATTGACAGTAAATCCAAGGATTGGTCCAAAAAGATATGGAGTGCAAATTAATGCCACAGGTTGTAGGGGACAACACAATTCTGGGCAACAGACGTGAGTTTGTCTCAATTTTTCCTTTTAATTATTACATAGTTTATTTTTATCTTTAAAGCAGGACAGTGAGTACTAGTCTGTGTTTAGTTGTAGTAATAAATGATCCCTAAATCTTCGTATCTTTTAAACAGAAGGCTTCTTTCTTACTTAGGCTACATGTCTTTCACGGGTTGCCTAAACTTTCTACTGTATCTGCTCATTATGACACAACCTGATGGAGAAAAGACTATGTTAAAAAACTGTAATTAGCTGAAGCTTCCACAAATACTTCATTTCAGAAGTGAAATGTCTTTTCCACTCACAATGCATTGACTCACACTTGTAACATGGCTCCTCTGAACTATCTCATTTGGTAGAGTGCTGCTCTGCACTCTCTGCCTGCAGCTGTAGCCCTGTGGCATCCCATCCCATCAGATCTCGGAAGCTAAGCAGGGTCAGGCCTGGTTAGTACCTGGATGGGAGACTGCCTGGGAACACCAGAAGCTGTAGGCTTGGGAGAAGGACCTGGCAACCCCCTACCAAAAATCAATCTGCCATTGAAAACCCTATGAACAGCAGAGAAGCACTGACAATAGTGTTTCCCCTGTTGTACAGAGGGTCGCTATGAGTTGGATACCGACTCGACGGCACCTAACAACAACAACAACAACTGCACTCTCTGAGGACCCAGGTTTGATCCTTAGCACTGCAGAATTGGGAGAAGGACATTACAATCCACTCTCAAAGTGATCCTGAAAAAATTAGCCATTGAAAACCCTGTGAGGGTTGCTATGAGTCAGACCTGACTTGAAGGCACCTAACAAAAACAACCACGACGTGCTTGGAAGGCAAAGATTCAGAAACACTAGGCGTACCTTGCAAGACTACCACAGTGTTGTTAAAAATTTACTCCTAGTCTGCATGTAGTTTCTAGCATAATATTCGTGACATATGGTAAATATTTGGAAACATTCTCCGTTAAGTGTTGTCATTTGGCATACGACTGTGATGTTAACAAGAAAGGATGAAAAGACACCATGTATGTGCAGAATGTGTTTATACTTACTTTAAAGTCTATCCTACAAGTTTCTTTGGTGAATATATTTTGAAAGGGCAGAAAAGATGTCCTTTTTCATTTTTAAACATTTAAAATGACATTGCCATGATCTGTCATAATTAACTAATGTGAAATTTAGTCAGAAAGACAAAAACATTATGAATTTCCAAATACTATTTGGATCTTTTCCAGAGGTATTAAATCTTGCAGGGGAAGGAACTTAAATATAGCAAAGTTTTTATTAATGACTTAAAGGAAGGATTTCAAACAATAAATTTTATGGTTCAACTTTTTAAAAGGTTTTGAGAAACTAGAGCTAGAAAATGAATTTTCATTTGCAAGGACAAATAATTATTAGCTGATAGAGGTAGAGAGAGGCTTCCTCCATATCTTCACACTCTGTTTTTCATGGGAGAGACAGAATAACTACAAATACTTCTGATATCAGAAAGTTTTAGTCTTTGTATGTTGTTCCCTACAGAATGGATTATATAGTGTTATAGTTTTTATAATAAGAGAATATGTACTGCTGTGTACCAAATGTTTGTAGACATACCAAGCACTGTTTAATTCTATTTTCATTCACAAAGTACCTTAAGTAAAACATTGTAATGTATATCAGAAAGTAAGAATCCTGCAAAAAGGTTTAATAGACTGTGTTCTCCAATGCTGACCTCCAGTTGGATTAAAACCTCATAATCCGACTGGGCGTTGTGGCATGCCTGCAATCCCAGAGGTTTGGGAGGCAGAGGCAGGAGGATCGCAAGTTCGAGACCAGAGGCAGTTTGCATAATTTGATGAGACCCTGTCTCTCAATAAAGTAAAAAAAAAAAAAAAAAGCCGGGGGGAGGCTGGAGGTGCAGCTCAGTGACAAAGCATGCAAGCATGAGGCCTTGGGTTCAACCCTCAGTACTGGAGGGGGGGAAAAACCCACCTCATAATCCACTATGAACAAAACATTTTGAATAGAAGTATGTATTATTATAAATCAAATATTATATCTATCCCATTTGTAAGTTAAGAAACTTCTTCATGAGTATAATTGTTAAGGCTTTTATAATTATATACTTAAACTATGAATATATATTCATATATATTCATATATATTCATATATATTCATATATATATGTAGAGAGAGAGAGAGAGAGTGTGTTAATATGTCTTTCCAAGGCATTTTTTTATTAGAAATTTTTAATGTACATCATAATGTGATTCATTTTGACATGCTTTTTGTTGTGACAATTTTCATATATGCAATTTGATAAGCATTATTCATATAGGTTACCCCTTACCCTCCTCTATGTTTCCCCCCTTCCCCCCTTCCTATCTAAATTTCCCATCCAAGTCTTCTCTATCTTTTACTATATAGTATTTTTCCATATGTCTTTCCAAGGCATTTTTAAGTTTAGAGCCAAGGGATAACAGTAGCTTCTTGGTGGAAAAAAAGAGATTCTACAGCCATAACCATATCTGATACTTAAATGAGAAGATTTGTTACTACATACCTAAATCATACATATTTCTGTATACATAAAATGAGCATCTATAAACTTTAAAGCAATACTAAAAATGCCTAATGATTCCCACTAAAATTATAAGTCAATGACTTTTAAGATATTGCAAATAACAAAGTACACACACAAATTCAGACACATGAATACACACACATTTTACACTTCAGAGACTTTTTTTTAGGACAAGGCAATTTCATTCTTGCTGCTGGAGGAAATTCAGAATAAATTTTCTTCTTCAGAGAAGAGTTATATTTTCCATTCTCTTACTCTTCAAGCTTGGATAACTGAGCCAAATCATGTCAAATACAATACATAATCATGCTGGTGATACAGTACTACTCTGGCAAGATGAATTGTCACAAACTTTTTCGAGATTAGAGGCTGATTCATAATCCCTTTTGAGAAATAAAGCTAGGTGATATAAGTTGTGAGATATAGACAGATTGACTCTATAAGTAAAATCTCTTAACCATTCTACTTTATTACATTTCATTTTAAATCAGGAAATCACCAAGTGTCAGGCAGTGAATGAAGTCATACGTTTTGAAAGGAGATATGTGATCCCCCGCTGTCTTGACATTTGAAATTTACATACAGGAATTCCCAGAATTTGTTTGTTATAAAATAAACCTACAGTAATCAATAATTCAAAAGTAAATTTATAAAGAAAAATAATAACCTATAGCTAACCACATGTTTCTGCTGTACATAGAGTCACTATGAGTCGGATGCAATTCGAGGGCACCAAACAACAACCTCCACCTCATGTTTAATAGTGAAAGGCTGCATTTATCACTCTCAAATCGGGAAAGCAAAGATGTTAGCTATCATCAGTCTTATTGAACATAATACTAAAACCAGAAGCCAGCTAATGAGGAATCAAGGAAATAAGAGGCATGCAAATGGGACATTAAGTTATAAAATTTTCCCTATTTGCATATATTATTGGATACTTAGGAAATCTCCCCAAATTACAAGAAAACCCTTGTAAATTTACCAATAAGTTTAACAGTCACATAAGAAAAAATACAAAAGTCAATTGTATTTCTACATACAAACATAGAAATCGAAATTAAATATGTATTTTATAATCACTCAAAACTAAAATACTTAACTATAAATCTAACAAGGCATGTGGAGTATTATACATATTGACTATTATAAAACACTGATGAAAGACAACAAATATGTAAACAGATGAAGAGATGTACCATTTTCATGATTTGGAAAATTCAATGCAGTAAGATAATAATTCATCACTAATTGATAGGTTTAATGCACTTCATACCAAAATTCCAATGTTGTTTTTAGATATTGAAAAACTTATTAAAAATGTATAGGGAAAGGTAAAAGAACTAGAATAGCAATAGGAATTTTGAAAAATTTGAAGAATTTATACTCCCCAACTTCCCCTTTTCTTTCTTTTTTGAGATGAGGTCTTACTGTGTTGCCCAGCTTGACCTCAAATACCTCTTCTCAAGCAATTCTGCTTCCCCCAGCTCCGAAGTACATGAGGCTACAGATGTGTGCCACCACAGTTTTTACTCAGTTGTAAAATTTACTATATACTAACAGTAATCAGACAATGTGTAAGTAATAAAAAAATAGATTTGTGGGTCAATAGCACTAAATATAGAAGATAGAAATAGATCTACAAAAATAAATCCAACTTATTTTTTAAGCAGAGCACAATAGTTATTCAATAGAGAAACAATTTATTGAAAAGTCTATTCTTACCAGCAAATTGTTGGAGCAAATGCACCTCCACAGGTCAAAGTAACAAAAGTTGATCTGACTTCACTCTTTATACAAATATCAATTCAAATTGGTCAAAGATTTATATGATGAACAAAAAATTGTGAAACTTATGGAGGAAAACAGGGTAAAATTATCATGACCTAGTACTAAAGAGTTCTTAATCATGACAAGAAAACAAACTCTATAAAGGAAGAAAATTTATTAATTATATTCATTTGAAGAGATCCATTTAAAGAAATAAGAAACACAAGTTAATGAAAGAAAATATTTCTAAATCACATATCTGGGAGAAAAAAACAGAAAGTCTGTTTGTAACATATATAAAAAAATCTCAAAATGCAACAACAAACACACCCACATACAGAGCTATTAGAAAAAGGGTAAAAATCTCATTTCACCAAAGAGGGTATATAGATGGTAAGTAAGAGCACAAAAAGATGTTCAAGATCATTAGGTATTTTTTGTTGTTAGGTGCTGTTGAGTTGTGTCAGCCTCATAGTGACCTTATATACAACAAAATGATATACTACCCAACACTGTGCCATGCAAAGCCCATTGTTGCAAACACTATGTCAATCCATCTACTTGAGAGTCTTCCTTTTTTTATTGAAACACCGTTCTCCCAAACATGATCTCCTTTTCCAGCGACTGGTCCCTCCTGACATGTCCAAAATATGTAAGATGCAATGTAGCCATCTTTGCTTCCATGGAGTACTCTAGTTGTATTTCTTCTAGGACCAATCTGTTGGTTATTTTGGCAGACTGTGGTATATTAAATATTCATCTCCAGAACCATAATTCAAAAGCATCAATTCTTCTTTTGTTTCTCTTATTCACTGTCCAGCCTTTACAAGCATATGATGTAACTGAAAATACCATGGCATGACTTAGGCACATCGTCTTCAATGTCGCATCTTCACTTTTCAACCACTTCCAGAGGTCTTTTGCAACAGCTTTTCCCCAAGCATGGATTTTGATTTCTTGACTGCTGTTTCTGTGGGTGATAATTTTTTTTATTGGTAAAAAAAAAAGTAAAAAATAATCTTGGACAACCTCAAGCTTTTCTATGCTTATCATGAATTTGCTTAATGACCCAGCTATAAAGACTTTTGTTTTATTGATGTTGAAGGGCAATCCATATTGAAGGCTGTGTTTCTTGATAGACAATGAAAATTAAAACCATTTTGAGATATTACTACACACATGTTAGATCAGGTAATAAATTAGCAAGAACACCAAATTTTAATGAGTAAAGAGATAGAAAACAAAATCTTAAAGAAATTGCCAATGGAAGATATAAGTTCTATAACCACTCTGGAAAATGTCTTGAGAATTTCTTTAAAATGATACGCCTGTCTTGCAACCCAACAACTCCAGACATACTCATTTATACCAGACAAAAGAAAATGTATACCCCCACAAAATATATGGGCTGGGATTTAGCTCAGTTGGTAGAGTGCTCCTGTGTAGTCTCTGACATCCCAAGTTCAATTCCCAGCACCACAAAATGGGAGAAGGACATGGCAACCTACTCCCAAGGCAATCCTGAAACAGTCAGCCATTGAAAACCCTATGAGGGTCGCTATGAGTCGGACTCAACTTGATGGAACCTAATAATGACAAGATATATGCATGAAGATTCATAACAGTTTTATTGATAATAATCCTAAGCAGGAAAAATTCAAATGTGTTTTAAACTGTGGTACATCTATATCATGGAACACTACAAAGTACTAAAATTGAATGAACTGTTGATACAAAACAAATTTGGATGGACCTCAAGTTATATTGAATGAAAATAGTTATCTCAAAAGGTAATGTCCCATATGATTTCAATAGTATAATATTCTTGACTTCATAGTAATGTAAAGATGAAAAACAAATAGCAGTTGCCAACAGATAAGGAGAGAAAAGGAGGGGACAAGGAAGACTACAATTATGCAAGGGTAGCTTGAGGGAAATTTTTGTGCTGAAGGTATAATTTTGGGTCTTAATTTTAGAGATACAAATCTACACATTTCATAAACTTGCATATAAGTATACATACACATTACTCATTAAAATGAGTGAATATAAAACTAGTAAGATCTGAGTAAGATCTGGGGATTGTACTAATCATGATTTCCTGTTTTGGGCTGGGATTTAGCTCAGTGGGTAGAGCACTGTGCTGCAGTCTCTGAGGTCCCGAGTTAAATTCCCAGCACAGCAGAAATGGGAGAAGGGCCTTGCAATCCACGCTCAAGGCAATCCCGAAACAGTCAGCCCTTGAAAACCCTATGAGGGTCGCTATGAGTCGGATACTGACTTGACGGCACCTAACAACAACAAACTGTTATATTAAGTATTATCATTGAGGGAATGGGTGAAGGATACATGGGACCTCTCTACTGTTATATTCCAGTGAATCTATCATTATATTAAAATAAAAAGTTGAAAAACTAAATGATTAGAAAAATAATAAAACAACATAAAAAAGGTAAGCTAAATGTGTATACATGCAAAGCTCATACCAGAGAGTGTAAGCTAGATAGCAAATATGGTTGTGGGGTACCAGTGCAAAGAGAAAACATGAACAGATATAATGTTCACAATACCATAAAGTTAAAGAAAGTAATAAAGCCAAAATAATGCTTCTGAAGCTAGACAGATTTATACCTCTGGAAAAATTATCAGAAGTGCAGTATACATTTGGAAATCAATTTAATATAACTCAGAACAAACAATAAGCTGCAGGTAATTATTTCATTTGAAGAAATTTTGTTTTGTTTTGTTTTGTTTGTGGTAATAGTGGGTTGAACCCAGGGCTTCACATATGCTTTGCAAGCACTTTACCACTGAGGTGCACACCCAGTTCATTTTTTACTTTGTATTTTTTGAGACAGGGTGTCACTGAATTATGCAAGCCCTGAACTTTCCCACCTTGAACTTTTAATCCTCTTGTCTCCACCTCCCAAGTTGTGGGGATTATAAGAGTGTGTCATCATGCCTGGAAGGAATGATGTTTTTAATAATTATTTGATGCTAAAAGCATACATATATTATCTTTTAGCTTTTTGTAGTTCACAAGTGTTTATGAATATCTCATGTCTTGCTAATCCTATCAAGGTTTGCAGGAATAACTTTAGTTAACACATACACAAGTGAATTGAAGTTCACACATTTGGAAAAAAAGATAACCCAGAATTTCTGGCTCTAACTTCAGTAGCTTTCCTATTACTACACATCTATCTCCTGAAAGATATTCTAAAGATTTACCATGAATATTTTCTTTGTAATAAAAACAAATTTTTTGACAATTAATATTTGCAATTAACCATTTTGCAATCATTTACACTGAATATTTCTTTTTTGACACATTTTTTACATTTGATCTGTAAGGTTAAATTGTTTGAAAGATTAAATATGCAGAAAAAGTGTAATCTTTCATTGAACCAAGGATGAATTACTTTGTAAGCAAAGAATGTTCACATATGATCCTTGCACATCTGCATTTGCAGTTTTCAATCCCCAAAGGTTTCAGAGTATAGCATAACATTTTATTTTATACAGTAAAATGATTCTTATAAAACAAAAAAGTGGATAATTTATGTTATTCTACTTAAGTGAATGTGAATGTAGGAGAATTAGGTGTAACATTATCCTTTAGGCAGAGAAAACAAATGAAATATTCAGAAAAATGTCATCAACACTAAATTATACTTGTGTGTTGTATCTAAGTGTGGAGAACAGAAGAGATTATTATGTGAAAGTAATGTTTCACTAAGATATGAAAAAAAAGTGATGAGATTTGTTTATATATACAAAACAGACAAGAAAATACAGTGGCCATAAAATTGCTCTTTCCCACATTGATTATTTCCTGTTGATCAATTTTAGTTCTACCATGACATTTCACACTTCTTACCTAACATATTCCCCTACATGTCTGTCAGTTTGATGTACTGTTGTGAGTGTTTGTGTGTTGCGGTGATGCTGAAGGCTATATATACCATTGGTATTACACATACCAGTAGAGACAGCCATTGTGGATGGGTTTGGGCTGAGCTTCCAGACTAAGACAGACTGGGGAGTCGGAACTGTAAGCCCACACTTGAGACAATTAGCCATTGAAATCCATATGAATAGCAGAGAAACACTGTCAGATGTAGTGCTGGAAAATGAGCCTCCAGGTTTTAAAGCATGCAAAACATGACTGGGGAAGAATTGCCTCCTCAAAGTAGAGTCTACTTTAGTGACAGAAATGGAGTAAAGCCCCAGGGACCTCAATTTGCTGATGTGGCATGACTCAGAATGAGGAGGAATAATTGTAAACATCCATTAATAACTGGGACATGGAATATATGTACTATGAGTCTAGGAAAATTAGAAATTGTCCAAAGGGAAATGGAGTGCATAAACATCACAGGAATGGGCCTTTTTGAATCAGATAATCATATGGTATACTATGTTGGTAATGACAAATTAAAGAGAAATGCAGTTTCATTCATTATCAAAAAGGACATCTTGAGATCTGTCCTGAAGGACAAGGGTGTCAGTGATAGAATATATCCATATGCCTACAAGGAAGGCCAGTTAATATGACTATTATTCAAGTTATACACCCACAAGTAAGGCCACAAATGAAGATAGGGAAGATTTTTATCAACTTCTGCAATCTGAAATAGATCAAACATGCAATCAAGATGTACTGATAATTATTGGAGACTGGCATGCAAAAGTTGGAAACAAAGCTCAGTAGTCAGAAAATGTGGCCTTGGTGACAGAAATGATGCTGCAGATCACATGAGAGAAATTGTCAAACCAGTGACTGTTTCATTGCAAATACATTTTTTCACCAACAAAAACAGGGACTATACACATGGAATTCACCAGATGGAACATACAGGAACAAAACTGACTACATTTGTGGAAAGAGAAGATTGAAAATCTTAATATGAAATGTCAGATGAGACCAGGTGCTGATTATGGATCAGCCCATCAACTGCTCATATGCACGTTCAAACTGAAACTGAAGGAAATTAGAACAAGTATAGAAGAGCCAAGATATGACCTTGAGTCTATCCCATCTAAGTTCAGAGACCACTCCAAGAACAGGTTTCATGTGTTAGATACTAATGATCAAAGGCCATGTGAGTTGTGGCATGACATTAAAGCCATTACACATGAGGAAAGCAAAGGTTATTAAAAATAAAGGAAAAAAGAAAAGACCAAAGTACATGTAAAAAGAGATTCTGAAACTTACCATTGAATGTTGAGCAGCTAAAGTAAAAGGAAGATATGATGAAGTTAAAGAACTGAACAAAAAACTTTAAAGGGCAGCTCAAGAAGACAAAATCAAATATTACACTAACATGTGCAAAGAGCTGGAGATAGAAAATCAAAAGAGAAAAACAAACTCTATTTTTCTCATGCTTAAGAAATTGAAGAAAAAATTCAAGCCTTGATTGGCAATAGTGAAGGATTCTATGGAAAGTATTAAACAATGCAGGAAACATCAAAAGAAGATGGAAGGAATACACAGAGTCATTATACCAAAAAGAATTGGTGGATGACCAGCCATTTCCAGAGGTTGCATATGATCAGGAACCAATGGTATTGGAAGGAAGAAGTAGAAGCTGCCTTGAAGGCATTGGTGAAACATAAGGCTCCAGGAATTGATGGAATACTAATAGAGATGTTTCAATGAACAGATACAACCCTGGACGTGCTTTGTGCCAAGAGATTTGGAAAACAAGTACCTGGTCAACTGACTGAAAGAGGTCCATATTTGTGCCTATTCTCAAGAAAGAGGATCCAACTGAATGTGCAAATTATTTAACAATATCATTGATATCACATGCAAGGAAAATTTTACTAAAGATCATTCAAAAGCGATTGCAGTATATAGATAGGGAACTCCTGGAAAATCAAGCCAGGTTCAGAAGAACCTGGAATGTAGAAGGAGGGATATCATTGCTTATATCAGATGGATATTAGCTGAAACCAGAGAATATAAGAAAGGTGTCCATGTTTTATTGACTATGCAAAGGCATTTGACTGTGTGGGTCATAACAAATTTATGGATAACACTATGAAGAATGGGAATACCATAGCACCTAATTATACTCCTGAGAAATCTGTGTATGGACCGGGAGACAGTCATTCATACAGAACAAGGAAACACTGTTTGGTTTAATGTTGAGAAAGGTGTGCACCAGGGCTGTATGCTTTCATCCTATCTCCTCAATTTATATGCTGAGCAAATAATATGAGAAACTGGACTTTATGAAGAAGAACAGGGCATCAGGATTGGAGAAAGGCTCATTAACAACCTGTGTTACGCAGATGACACAACTGTGCTTGCTGAAACTGAAGAGGGTTTGAAGCATTTACTGATGAAGATCAAAGAACATAGCCTTCAGTACGGATTGCAACTGATCATAAAAATCCTTACTACTGGATCAGTAAGCATCTTCATAATAAATGGAGAAACAATTGAGATTGTCCAAGATCTTACTTTCCTTGGTTCTATAATCAACACTCATGGAAGCAGTGGTAAAGAAATGCAAGACACATTGCACTGGGAAGAACTGTTGCAAAAGACCTCTTTAAAGTATTGGAAAGTAAAGACATCATGAAGAAGAAGGTGTGCCTGACTCATGCCATGGTTTTTTCAGCCACATCATATGGTTGTAAAAGGTAGGTGTTGGAAAAGGGAGACAGGAGAAGAATTGATGTTTTGAAGTGTGCTGAAAACAAATATTGAGTATACCATGGAGTACCAAAAGAACCAATAGATCTGTCCTAAAAGAAGTGCAACCAGAGTGCTCCTTGGAAGCAAGGATGGCTATACTCATTGGATCTGACATATTTTGGACATGTAGTCAGGAGGGAGCAATCCCTGGAGATGGACATCAAGTTTGGGAGAGTGGCATGTCAACAAAAAGTAGAAAACCCTCAACCAGATGGATTGACAGTGCCTGCAACAATGGGCTTAAAAAAAAATTATGCCTGGCACAGAATCGGAGTTTATTTCATTCTGTTGTACATAGGGTCACTATAAGTCAGACCCGACTCCATGGCATCTAACAATAATGTCTAACATATTACATCCTTAAGCCTGTGACCTTTGAGAGACTTTAGTAAAGTCAGAAGTAATTGCCATAAAGAGGATGATTAAGGTTTTCAGAGATGCTTTGAATAAAACCTCAAGCACCTTATCAGCAATCTACAAACTTAAATGCAGGACATCTTCAAAAAAGTCCCATTTCTATGGCATGAAAGAAAGACTGTCAGAAACATTTGATTAGCAAATGGGTAATTTCAATGGAAAAATTTTCTATTCATAAATTCTGTAGTACAAATTTAACTGGGACGTAAAAATACAATGATTTAAAATGTTAAGATTCCTTAAACCTATTAGATGTTACTCTTGTTTCTTTAGTCCTGAGGCATTTCTTTTGTATTCCAAATGTGTAGTTAATGGGAGCCACCAAAAACATGCTTTTATGACAGATGTATATATATATATATTGGCTATCATTATATATATATATATATATATATATATATATATATATGGACATCAAGTTTGGGAGAGTGGCATGTTGCCACTCTATATAATATATATATATATATATATATATAATATATATATATATATATATATATATATATTAGCCGAGTGATAAACAACCAAGGCCTGCAGTGGTAGCCCTGTGGCATCTGATCCCGTCAGATCTCGGAAGCTAAGCAGGGTCGGGCCTGGTTAGTACCTGGATGGGAGACCGCCTGGAAACACCAGAAGCTGTAGGCTTGGGAGAAGGACCTGGCAACCCCCTCCCAAAAATCAATCTGCCATTGAAAACCCTATGAACGGCAGAGAAGCACTGACAATAGTGTTTCCCCTGTTGTACAGAGGGTCGCTATGAGTCGGATACCGACTCGATGGCACCTAACAACAACAACAACAAACAACCAAGATATAAAAATGGTTCTACAGTTTAAAATGAATAGTGAAGGGAATTAGCAATTAGAGTTAATAAATTAAGGCTTCTTATTAAAAGGTCTATGCTAAAGATGTTAAGGTTGTTCATACATTCTTCACTTTACTCAGAGCAGCATTAGTAGCTTGAGAACATGGGCTTTGGAGAAAGAAATAGTCTGAATTTTAGTTCCAGTTCTGTCATTTACTTGCTGTTAATGTGGGTAATTCATTTTACATCTCCAATTCTCAGTTTCCTCAGCTGTAAAGGAGCTAGATAAATAAGGCTGTTTTATATTGATTCCACCAGATTTAAGTGGCTCAGTGAGCCATGATTTATAAAATATCTATGGCAATATATTACTCAATAAATCTTAGCTATTTTGAATCTTGTATATTCTTCGATAGGCTAGGAAAATATTAGATTTTCTAAAAACAATGACTATTTCCTGGGTAGTCCATTTATATTGATACACAATCAGATGGATTTGGGAAAAAATAATTGAGGGCAACAAAGAACTGATTTTATCAAGAAATTAACTTGTTCATATGCAAACTCAAATTCTCTATTTCCACAATGTATGCTTATGGTTATATAGCTATAAGTTTTTTCCTGTGATCAAGTTGGTGGTTGGTAGGTGGAACTGAATAAACATAGTATGAAGGGTTACCATTAATTTTGCTAGAAAATAAAAATCACTTTGTGTCTAATAACATTATGAAAATCATAATAGAAAATTTGAAGTGCATAAGAAAGGAAGTTAGATTCATTTAATATAGCTCATGGGCTATAACTTTTAACTTGACTTTTTTTTTCAAAAACATTTTCCCATATCATTTAGCTGTCAAAAAATATTTCTTTTAATGGCTGCATAATTCATGTAGTAAATTCTGAAAACTATTTACAATTTGCTTAAACTCTTTCACTCTTAGTTTCCCTCTCTGCAGCACTGTGATGATAATAATAGCTACCCACAAAAGTTATGATAGTGAATAAATGATGCAGTGCTTGTGAAAAAGCAGTTGGTGAGATGGAATTCATTATGCAAATGGTTGTTATTACTAGCTCTAGTAAATCTATAAAAAGAAGGATGAAACAATAAGTGGTGTGGTTGTGTGTGTGTGGGGGGGGTGTTGATTGCTATTTGCTATTTTATAGCTTTATAATAGTTTTCCACTTCAAGAGAAAGGCTGTTTTTATTTCCATAGAATTAGATTAAACCCTCCAAAAAATTTAGAAGCTAAAAGTCAAAGACTAAATATAGCAAGAAGGGCTAGGATTTAGTGCAGTTGGTAGAGTGCTGCTCTGAGCTCTCTAAGGCCCTGGGTTCCACACCCACCACTGCAAAAAATGTGAGAGGGACCTGGGAGCCCACTCCAGAAACAATCAGCCATTGAAAACCCTATGGATAGGTGTCATAGCACCTCACACGGCACAGCGACGGGGAGTGTTTCATTTTGTTGTTCATTTGGTCTCTATAAGTTGGACCCAACTTGAGGGTACCTAACAACAACAAAAGGTAGGAAGAGAATAAGAATTTAGAAGTAGGAAGATATACATCAAAATCCACTCTTAATGTTTCCTAATTGTGAAATACATAAATCTTTATTTTTTATCACTTAAGGAAAGCAGGGTATTTGATTGCAATATGAGGCAAATCCCATTTCATGCACACGAAGCAGTTTTCCAATTGTCTGACATTTAAAACAGAAGTTTTTGCTGGGGCCACCATGGCATATGGCTATAATCCCAGCAGTCTAACCAGTGTAGTGAGGCCCTGTCTAAAGATAAAAAATAAAAATGGGGGTGGGGGCAGCTCAGTGGTAGAGCACATACAGAGTATGTGTGAAGTCCCAGGTTCAGTCCTTCCAGTACCTCAAAAAACAAAAACAAAAACAAAACACAATAAAACAAAGAAACAAAAACCGAAATTGTAACAAGTTCTTTTTCCCTCCCTCTCTTTCTGCACTTCAGACATATATCATATTTTTTTATCGGATATGTGGTTCTCACTGAACTTCTCTAAATCTTGCCTGTGTTCCTTTCACCACTACCCTCCTTTCCTTCATTAAAACTTTGTCTTTTCCTTTAAAGTGACATAGAAATATGTTCTAGGTATAAACTGAAATTGGCTTTATTTCCTAAGATTACTATTTTGTTTTTGTGAAGGTTAATTAACTGAACATCTCTTTGCAATTTATGTAGAAAAAGGATCAAAGATAAAGAGGCTTTCTTTTTCCTTTTCTGAATATTTCGAAGGTAACCCGTGAAAAAAGAAAACATTGCCCTCACCACCACATTATTTACATCCCATTTGGGAAAATATGACTTATAGAAAGAAAAGATTTAGCAAACATTAAAACACAACACACAGTTAATAAGTCAATAGGTATATATAGAGTGGCCAATTAGTAGCTGAGGGATTGCTCAGCTGTGTGGGCGGGAAGATGAGTGCAGAGGCTTGGAGCTGATAGTACCTATGTGATCTACCCTGCTTCCTAAGATTTTTGTTTCAACCATTATGAACTCCTAGGAGGAATGTTTGGTATGTTGGTCAAAGACCAAATTAGTCAATTGCTCTAAAAACAGCTATGCCTCCAAAACTGAGTCTGTAATAAAGGCAAAAACAAAGATAATGAGGCTCATTAAATGAGATCTCTCACTGAATGAGCAGTTGCACCTATAGAACTTTCCAAAGGAGGAAAAGCATGAGCCTGTTGGGTTTTAAAAGGCTCTGACAAACATAGTGTTTGGGCTCACCTTTAATAACTTCTTCAGAGACAAAAATGCTACAATAATATATTTGGTTGTACAATATTCCTTTTTCTTATTCTCAGATAATCTAAAAATAATATATTATATAAACTAAAATTAATTTTGTTGTATTTATTTTGGGGACTCTGATACTTCTGAAATATTTTATGAGAGTAAAGAGTTGTTCCATTCACTTCTTTGTTTTCAGGTACTAGCATTTTATGAGCACTAACTTAACTAACCTTGGGATGGTATAAACAGAATTGATTTTGGAGCACTTTAGGACCCGTCTTAACAATAACATAACCTGAATTTTGGTGAGCTGTGAGTCACTGATGCTCAGAGTCAATCACTAAATTCAGAATGCCTGCTATTGTTTCTTTTTTATTCTTCAAATTCACATGTATTTTATGAAAAGCAGAGGTAACAACATACTTGCAGTCCAGAAGTTTCCTTTAACGTCTATCTTCCACCCTCTAATTCAAAACCTCTTCTTCTTGGATTTTCTCATTCTTATCCAGGGTATTTCCTACTCTACACCCCAGTAAAGTGGTAGAATCCATGAAAATCCAACTACTGATTAGTGTTCTCTATAAGAAAATTATGGGAAAATATTATTTGAATTTGTAGGTTAGATATTTTCTCTTAGTTCCAAAATTTTTGGAATAAGTGTTTTCTTTCCTCAATCTAAAAAGCAAGACTTGTAAGTAGTCATAACTATATTTATTGATAGTTGTTTTGACAGTGATCATTTGGTATACTGAAAAGACTAGTCTTCATTTTACAATATCCTTTCATCTTAATGTTATATTGTATCAAAGAAAAAAGAGAAATTCTTGCCAATATTATTATTTTCCTTAGAAAAAGATGCAAGAACATTCTGCTATTCTCATCTGTCTCCCTAGAATTCTTCCAGGTAAGTATAGCTTGGGAAATGCCCCATATTGAGAATTGCTGACCTATACAATCTCTCTTCCCCCATGTGTCCTTCAGCTTGTTGTGCTGTGGAGGCTTGCATGCTGCTGTGAAGCTGACAGCTATGTCACCAGCATTTCAGATAACAGTAGAGCTACCTGTGGTGGACAGACTTCAGCTGAGCTTCCAAACTAAGGCAGAGTAGTAAGAACGACCTGGAAGCCCACTCCTAAAACAATTGGCCATTGAAAACCCTGTGAATATAACCCATATATGCATATAATTTTTACTACATATTAGTCAAAAAGATTCCATAAATGTTGTAGTTGATGAAAGTGTAACCGAAAGTGATGTAACAGTTTCATAATGGAAAAAGCAAATGCTATCTTACTCTGTACCACACCAACATTTACCAATAAAAAGAAAAAAGAAAAAAAAAAAAAGAAAAAACCTATGAATAGCAGAGAAGCACTGTCAAATACAGTAAATATAGTGCCAGAAAATGAACCTCCCAGGCTGGCAGTCATCCAAGAAATGACTAGGGAGGAGATGCCTCCACAAAGTAGAAGAGACCTTACTGACAGGAATGAAGTCAAGTCCCTAGTACCTCCTTTGCTGATGTGACTTGGCTCAAAATGAGAAGAAACATAGTGGCTGCAACACTGAGCTCAATATGAGAAGATCGTGTGCTTGGCATAGTGGTGGATGGTGTTTTGTTCTGTTGTACCTAGAATCTCTATAAGTTGGATCCGACTTGGCAGCACCAAACAACAGCAACAACAACAACACAATCTCTTTTGAGTTTTGGAAACAGTATTTCCAAAAGCCTATTGAAATTCAAACTTAATATATCCCCAAATGAAGTCATTGTGTTTTACCTTGAAGCACCCCTTTCTTCACTTTATCCTTCATTCAGTTATCCTTATTTTTAATATTTGTTGTTGTTGTTGTTGTTGTTAGGTGCCATCAAGTCGGTATCCAACTCATAGCGACCCTCTGTACAACAGGGGAAACACTATTGTCAGTGCTTCTCTGCTGTTCATAGGGTTTTCAATGGCAGATTGATTTTTGGGAGGGGGTTGCCAGGTCCTTCTCCCAAGCCTACAGCTTCTGGTGTTCCCAGGCAGTCTTCCATCCAGGTACGAACCAGGCCCGACCCTGCTTAGCTTCCGAGATCTGACGGAATCGGATTCCACAGGGCTATGGCTGCAGGCTATATTTAATATTATATAACCCTAATTAGAAATCCCAGAGTTACTTCCAATTCTCATCATAGATTTTTTATTCTCCAGCACCAAATCAATTATCAAATGTTCTTAATCCAATCTCATAATTGTTTCTTAAATACCTGGCTTTTCCTATCTGTACTGTTGTTGTTGTTAGGTGCCATCCGGTCAAGTCCAACTCATAGAGACCCTATGTACAACAGATCGAAACACTTGCCAATTCTATGCCAGGCAAATGATCTTATTTATGTTTAAGCCCATTGTTGCGGACACTGTGTCAATCCATCTGGGAGAGGATTTTCCTCTTTTGCGTTGATCTGCTACTCTCCTAAACATGATGTCCTTCTCCAGGGATTGATCTCTCCTGACTACATGTCCAAAATATGTAAGATGCAGTCTGGCCATTCTTGCTTTCAAGGAGCACTCTGGTTGCACTTCTTCTAGGACAGATTTGTTGGTTCTTTCGGCAGTCCATGGTATATTCAATAGACATCTTCAGCACGACAATTCAAAAGCAGCAATTCTTTTTCTGTCTCCCTTATTCAATGTCCAGCTTTCACAACCATATGATGCGACTGAAAAATACCATGGCATGAGTCAGACGCACCTTCATCTTCAATGTGACATCTTTGCTTTTCAATACTTTAAAGAGTACTTTTGCCACAGCTTTTCCTAGAGCAATGCGTCCTTTGATTTCTTGACTGCTGCTTCCATGGGTGTTGATTATAGAGCCAAGTAAAGCAAAATCATGGACAATCTCAATCTTTTCTCCATTTATTGTGAAGTTACATACTGACACTTTCAAAGGATTTTTGTTTTGTTGATGTTTAGTCATAACCCATATTGAAGGCTATAATCTTTGATCTTCATCAGTAAATGTTTTAAATCCTCTTCACTTTCAGCAAGCAGAGTTGTGTCATCCGCATAAAGCAGGTTGTTAATGAATCTTCCTCCAATCTTGGTGTCATGTTCTTCCTCATAAAGTCCAGATTCTCAGATTATTTGCTCAGCATATAAATTGAAGAGATAGGGTGAAAGTATACAGCCCTGACACACACCTTTCTCAACTTTAAACCACTCAGTGTTTCCTTGTTCTATTCGAACAACTGCCTCCTGGTTCATGTACAGATTTCTCATGAGCACAATTAGGTGTTCTGGTATTCCCATTTTCCAAAGTGTTATCCATAATTTGTTATGATCCACACAATCAAATGCTTTTGCATAGTCAATAAAACATAGATAGACGTCTTTCTGATATTCTCTGCTTTCAGCTAATATCCACCTGACATCAGCAATGATGTCCCTGGTTCCCCGCCTTCTTCTGAATCCTGCTTGATTTTCTGGTAATTCCCTGTCCGTATACTGCTGCAGTCGCTTCTGAATGATCTTTAGTAGAATTTTGCTTGTGTGCGATATCAATGATATTGTCCAATAGTTTGCACATTCAGTTGGATCCCCTTTTTGGGGAATAGGCACAAATATGGATCTCTTCCAGTCAGTTGGCCAAGTAGCTGTTTTCCAAATCTGTTGGCATAAACATGTTAACACCTCCAGTGCTGCATCTGTTTGTTGAAACATCTCTATTGGTATCCCATCAATTCCTGGATCCTTGTGTTTCGCCAGTTCTTTCAAGGCAGCTTCCACTTTGTCCTTCAACACCATTGCTTCCTCATCATATGCAACCTTTTGGAATGGTTGGTCATCTAACAATTCTTACTTGTATAATGACTCTGTGTATTCTTCCCATCTTCTTTTGACGTTTCCTGCATCATTTAATATTTTCCCTGTAGAATCTTTCACTACTGCCACTCCAGTCTTGATTTTTTTCTTCACGTCCTTAAGCTTGAGAAACACAGAGTGTGTTCTTCCCTTTTGGTTTTCTGTCTCCAGCTCCTTGCACATGTCATTATAAGATTTGTTTTTGTCTTCTTGAGCTTTCTGAAATCTTCTGTTTAGTTCCTTAACTTCATCATGTCTTCCTTTTACTTTAGCTGCTCTACATTCAAGGGCAAGCTCTCCTGTCTCTTTTGACATGTAATTTGGTCTTTTCTTTTTTTCTTGGCTTTTTAAGAACGTTTTTCTTCCTTCTTGAATGATATCTTTTATGTTAAGCCACAACTCTTCTGGTCTCCTATCATTTGTGTCTAATGCATTAATCCTATTTTTGAGGTGGTCTCTGAATTCAGGTGGGATATACTCAAGGTCATACCGTGGCTCTCGTATACTTGTTCTAATTTTCTTCAGCTTCAGTTTGAACTTGCATATGAGAAGTTGATGGTCTGATCCACAGTCAGCACCTGGTCTTGTTTTGTCATTTTGTATAGAGCATTTCCATCATCTCATTCCACATATGTAATCAATTTGATTCCTGTATGTTCCATCTGGTGAAGTCCATGTGTATAGTCTCCATTTATGATGTTGAAAAAATGTATTCATAATGAAAAGGTCATTGGTCTGACAAAATTCTATCATGTGATCTCCAACTTCATTTCCATCACCAAGACCATATTTTCCAACTACTCAGCCTCCTTCTTTGTTTCCAACCTTCGCATTCCAGTCACCAGTGATTATCAGTATGTCTTGATTGCATGTTTGATCTATTTCAGATTGCAGAAGCTGATAGAAGTCTTCCCTTTCTTCATTTGTGGCCTTAGTGGTGGGTGCATAAATTTGAATAATACTCATATTAACTGGCCTTCCTTGTAGGCTAATGGATATTATTCTATCACTGACATTATATTTCATGACAGATCTTGAAATGTCTTTTTTCATTATGAATGCAAACTGACAGATGTGCCTATCTGTACTAGTGCTGCCTTATTCAAAACACACCTATCTCTCAATTACTTATAATCGGGCTTTAACCACAAGACTTTCCTTTAACTCTCCATCTTTCATGTTATTATCAGAATTATATTTTCATAAAATAGACCTCCAATCAATTATTCAGTCAATTGGTAATTCTTATTTTTTCATTAGACAATTATTTATTTTTCACTTTCTACATGTTTCAATTGATCATGCTTTTCTTTACAGGTTTATTATTAGTAAATATTAGCCATAATTATTGTTGACTCACTACAAATGTGTAAATTTACTAGCAAATGCAGTTGTGTAGTGATTTCATTGTTCACTCCATTTTACATGTCCCTTCTTGTATACATTTTCTATTTGTTCTCCTTATTGTTATAGGTTGTATGTAAAATTTCATAACTATGATTGATTTATGCCTCAATATGAATTACATATAAAGTCATCCATGCATTCAAATCTGATCAAAGATCTTTCTGAGCTCCTCATAAATCATAAGATATAGTACAAACACTATAGCATGGCTGCAGTATCTTGCTCCCATAATTATTCAGTATTAAATCCAGCACATGTTCATGAATACTAACTTCTAAGGATTCATAGATTATGTGTAGCTTTCCATCCTGCCATATCTTTATACTCATGCTGATATTTTCAGATGTTCTGCTTTGAGAAGTACAATTATTTCACAGCATGCAGATAGGAATTCCTTGTACACAAGTTACATAATCAGATACATGTGGAAAGTGGCATATACCATATTCTTCTGAGGATCTTGACAGCATGATACTTTTGGTAGCAGTATTTCTTGACAATTAAGATTATCAGTATCACCAAGGGCATTTGTTAAAAGGAATAGATTGTCAGGACTATGTAAGGGAATATTCTAAAATATATGCCTTAGGTGAATTCATGTTTTATCTCTTTTATTAATTGATCAGGAGTATTTTTATAATTAAAATTGAGAAAGACTTGCTAATGTTACTCAGAACTCTTCAGCAAGAAACTTTATCATTGGTTAACTTAGTATTTGTCAAATAAATTTAGGGATAATTAATTTTTAGAAAGGATATATTTTAATACAAATAAATTATAAAAATGGTGTTATATAAAATTATTTTTGTTTAATATTTTATAAGAAAAGCCATCTTCTTAAATTATGCATATATAGAAAGTAGAGTATGATCATTTGGTGCAAGTATACGATGTGAGATAATAAGATCAGAGTAATTAACATTTTCCTTTCCTTAAACATTTATCTTCTCTTTATGTTGGGAAGCTTCAAAACTCTCTTCTAATTTCTTTACAAAATATATAATATAAAATATAGAATATATGAACACATAATAAAGTTTTGTGAATTTTTTTTTTTATTTTTGCAGTACTGGGGGTTGAATCTAGAGCTTTTGCATATGCTAGGCAAGGGCTCTCCCACTGAGATACACCCCCAGTTCTTTTTTATTTTTTATTTTTAGACAGAGTCTTGCTAAATTGCACAAGCTGCCTCTGACCTGGAACTTGTGATCCTCTTCCTGTCTCAGCTTCCTGAGTCTCTGGGACTACAGGCTTGTGGGATAGCACCTGGCTGAAAACATTTTTTCTTTGACAACTAGTTCTCAGAAAGCATTTTAGGAAATACTGGTTTATATTATTTCCTTTGCTCTGTAGGAAAATTCCTGGATATTCTTCAAGATTCAATTCAAAGAAATTTTCTCTGTGAAGACCTCCCTGTTCTCACTAGATCCCTACAAGCTGCATTATAACATTTAACTAGTTATATCATACTTATCTGGGAGAAGGATGTGGCAACCCACTCCCAAAGCAATCCCGAAAACAATCTGCCATTGAAAACCCTATGAGGGTCTCTATGAGTCAGACATGACTTGACAGCACCTAACAACAACAACAACAACAACAACAACATCATACTTATCTAGTTATATCACTATTTTAACAAACCAATTCCTTTCTCTAATTTCTGAGCAACATGAAAGAAAGGAATATGCCGTCCTCATCAATATGTGAAATTGTGCTGATACAAAGACACACTTTACATGATGGATGCATTTGCGTGAATACTTTTATGGATGACTCCATAAAAGAATGTTAAGATATAATCAGGCATTCTAGAATAATTATAAACAAATTAGCACAACATAATCCTAATCCTGGGAATAGTCAAATTCCAGTTTCATTGTTTATGCCAATCTCATCACCACTAGGTTTAATATCAATTTAAAGTAATCTTCATATGTAGTCTTGGAAAAATTATTATCAGGTTTATAAACATAAGAATTTATCACATAAAATTTCTATTGTTTTTTTCTATGATCAAATTTTTGTGAGATGCCTTTTCCTTGAAAAATAGCAGCAGAATCAAGAGTTTCTCATATTACCATCTTGAGCATTTCTCATACTCTTCTTGAATTTATAGCTTCATTTTATATTAGGTTTTATAACGTTTCTTTCAAGTATTTTCTTAGACACAATTTTTATATAACAGAAAATCTGAGCTCAATATATGATTATTCTAATAGTTGAAGGATCTCATTGAGAACTTCAAGTACAGGCTCAGTACAGTAAAAAGTTTTAATCTTCAGTTTGCTTTTTAATATTCTTAGGTAAACATTTACTGAATACCTCTTATCAGAAATGAAGATAAATATGACCTAGAAATGAACATTAGTTGAAATGCTGTGAAAATTCTTAGCAAAAGAGATAACTACAGCATACATTGAAATCAAATGTTTATACTTGTGGGGTCTGTTTTCCTATCTTAATTTTTATGTTGTTACCCAAAATAATATACAAATATTTTCTCTTCTCTATTCTAGAGACATGTATTTTAATAACATTGTTAACTTCTCAATTAAAAAAAAAACTTTAGAAAAGGGTAATGCTTGATCATTGAATATACTCAAGTGTACTGGGATTCATGAAAATAACTTGCTTGCAGACATTCTTCGAAACAATTCCAGAGTATTTTTGTTTGGTCTTGGTTTTTATAAATTAGTGCTTTGTCACGTGGATTCTCAAAAATCCCACTTAACCTTTAAGGCAATGTATGATTATATTCTTATCAACAGTACTTGCAATAATTTCTAAAAATGTATGACCATTTCTCTAAATTACTAGATTATCTGATTTTGAGTGAAAATACAGTCATATCTGTATCCTGCAGAAATCAGGTTACAACAGAGCTCTTCATATAGAAGATAATATGCTTCTTCAGATTTACTTATCTGTCAGGTTTGTTTAATTATAGAAATAAGTAACTTATAGGAAATGTCTAGAACTTAACAAAAAAGTGATCCTGATCTATGACCAAGAAAATAAATGGTATGGGGAAAGATTTAAAAGGTTAAAAAGACAAACAAACAAAAAAAAAGAGCTAAGAAATTTAATGTAGAGGATCCTCCACAAACAGTAGAGACCTCTGGATTATTTCCAAATAAGCAAAGGACTTCTTCCAACTTGATATGTATTATATCAGTACATACAAAAAATGTGATTTATTTATTTAATTTTAATAGTATTGCATTTGTGACATTTCACTTATGAGTCATGGTAGCCAACATCTACACAAAGAAGCCACAGACAAGGAGAGGAAAAAGCCACATTCCATTAAATGTATGTTCTCTTTGCTTGGTTCCTACAGTAACGTGGGTACACAATGAAGGAGCCTGGTAAAAGTCTGACAGCTCCTGTCCTTCACTCTTGTGTTCAGACTGGTGCAGGGATTCACCTGCATACAGTTGTAAAGTTAAGGGAATTCACCGGTGACATTCCTATTAATGTACTTGGGGGCTCTAAATCTCTGGTGCCAACTCTTCTTCCACTATTACCCACAAAAGGAATGGTTAGTCTACTTTTGTTTCAATTCATAAGTTCTTATTCATAGAAAACTCTTTATTTTTCCCAAAGAAAATACACTAATTCAATTAAATTTTAGCCATTCAATTTGTTGCACCTAACAACAACATGTTGCTAAATTAACTGGCCTGCTATATCACGTGGAACTATACATTACTGGAGTACTGTACAGCCTGCTTCTTTTTTTCTTCTATTTAACTTTAAACTTACACTCTGTAGAATAAAATACTTATGTATTTTATAGGAGTACTGTGTACACTCATACAAATACATATTATATGCTCCACTAGGTATAATATAAATTGGCTCCTTAGGAAGTATAAGAAAACATTATTGATATTTAATATTTAAGAATATTTCTTATAAATTAAATCTATTGTTTTGAATTTAAGCTTATTTAAGTGAGTTTTTTAATCCCTGGAGATTTATTTATTTATGAAAAATTATATTGGTGACAGTTTGAATTTTAAGGCAATTTTCTTCTTAAGGATTCTGGTTTTTGTTGTTGTTTTGGTTTTTTGCCATACTCAGGGGTTTAACTCAGGCCCTCCCATATGCTTTTGCAAGCACTCTACCACGGAGCAGCACCCCCAACCCATTTTTACTTTTTATTTTGTTCCAAGGTCTTGCTAAATTATACAGGCTCCCTCTGGCCTTGAACCTGCAATCCTCCTGCCTCAGCCTCCTAAATTGCTGGGGTTACAGGCATGCACCACCGCACCCAGCTCTGATTCTGATCTTGTCCTTCTAAATCTTTCTCTTCTGTCTCTGTGCTTTTTCTATGCCTCTGTTAAAACCTTAACTGTGTCATCTAATTTGAAACAGACTTGCTGCTGTTTTCAACTAAATTCAGTTTGTGGGTTAAACATATGAGATAGAAATAACTGTACAAAATGTGAATTTCTGAGGCTAGACATTCCAACTGGGGCTTTGCAGTCAGGAATGTGAGTCTGGCAAGAAATATAAACCTGAGTTATTTAAAAGTAATAATCAATGGGTACAAATCTTGAATTTACATGTTCATCTATCTAATTCACATGAAAGATTTTGTTTGAAGAAAAGTAGACTTGGAAAATTTTGGATTAAATACACCCACATACAAATACTTTCCTTGCATGACGTAAGACCCAACACACCAAAAGTAAGTGAGGCAGAAGGAAATATGGCTCCACTTCCTCTGTTCTTATCCAGGTGTGAGTCCCTGATGTCAGCCACTTTATTTTAGTTGGGAAGGAAATCGGAAATTAGAGTGAATGGACACACACACACATTTGTCCAAAAAGAAGAACAGCAACATACCCCTTCGTTTAAAATTCCTGTCCAGACTAACTTACATTCCTATCTGAGCAGCCTGGTTGGAATGTCTAATACCCATAACCCTGCAGGCAGAAGTGATGGACATTGACAAAAGAATGGCTTTCACATGCTTTCCACATGGTAGAGAATTCAGGAGATAGATTTAATTGGCCACCTTCATTTGTGTGGAGCACCCCCAAAAATTCACCCTTCACAAATCTATGTTTTTCTTCTTGAGGAAAAAGAAAAGTCAAACAAAACCAAAATGATGTAGTAACAATGAGTCAGTGTAGCACATTTACTGTTGTTGTTGTTGTTAGGTGCCTGTTGAGTTCTATCCAACTCATAGTGACTCTCATGGGTTTTCAATGGCTGATTGTTTCAGGATTGCCTCAGGAATGGATTGCCGCATCCTCCCATGCACATTCACCAGCATATGTGTAAATTCCAAATGGTGCTACAGGCAAAAATGAATGAATGAAACAAACAAATGAAGTATAATGTAAAAAAGAAGGCTTTAGAGCCATTTTTCTACTGTTGCAAAGAACAGCTAGCTTTTAGGAAGTATGACATAAATGATGTGGCTATAGTTACATGTTCAGTACTGAGAGAAACAAATGTCCAAATAATGTTTCTAAAATCAAAAATATACTAGAATATCCAAAATAATAACATACTATGACATACAATGGGGCTGGGGTTTAGTTCAGTTGGTAGAGTGCCACACTGCAGTCTCCGAGGCCCTCGGTTGGATACCCAGTACTGCAAAAATGGGAGAAGGACCTGGCAATCCACTCCCAAAGCAATCTCAAAACAATCAGCCATTGAAAATCCTGTGAGGGCTATTATGAGTCAGACTCAACTTGATGGCACCACCACCACCACCACCACCACCACAACAACAACAACAACAACATGACACAACAAATCTGGGGCACTGAGGTTTATGTTATTCTACTGGAGAGAAGCAAGATTGCTTAACATTAAACATTTGGCTTAATGAATCAGTCTGCCTTTCAAACTATGTGCTGATTCATTTCTCCAGCCACAGAGGTTATTCTGACTAAACTGAAGTTCCTGGGATAAGAAAGGGTAGGCTGGCTCACCCAGTTTCAGTCCTTGTCTGTGCCTCAGATATCAAGAAATTAAGTAACATGCCAAAGAATATGCAGTTAGAGATGTGAGTTTCTAGTATGAGAATTTGAGATATGTATTCCCAAATCCATGTACTTCCTTTCATTTCATTTATTCCTACAATAGTGACTCAATCTCAATTCAATGCTTATTTTACTAATGTGAGTTACATTGGCTTTTTAGGTCTCCTCTGCTACCTCTCAGTTCTCACTAAACCAAGGACGGGCTAAGTTATAGATTTTACATAGGATTGGTCTCACATTGCCAGTCTGAAGTCTGGTTTTAAATTCCATGAATTTATTTATTCCTGCTATTATGCACCGTGGTCTGGGATTTGGCTCAGTGGGTAGAGCACTATGCTGCAGTCCCTGATGTCCCGAGTTCAATTCCCAGCACCGCAAAAATGGGAGAAGGGCTTGGCAATCCACTCCCAAGGCAATCCCGAAACAGTCAGTCATTGAAAACCCTATGAGGGTCGCTATGGGTCGGATACCGACTCAACGGCACCTAACAACAACAACAACAACAACAACAATTATGGACCATTAAATCTACAATGTACCATAAAATTAAAGTGAATAGCTATTATATCTACTCTCAAAGAGTTCACAGCCTAGTGAAAGAGATTCCGATAAGATGAACACTTAAAATTATTTATCTTAATGTATAAACTATTTCTAGAAAAAGCAAAAACAAAATTTTCTAAATGAAACTAATACTTAATGAAATGATATTTAGTTTTGGGCATAAAGAGAACAGCCATTGAAGGTCATTGCAAAGAAACTAAGGAAAAAGAGCAGAGGTGAAGGCAGGGCCTGCCACCATCATCTACTTCTTTTCCACATCCATAAATAGAAGAGTATGCATATGTTACATCAGTCTGATAAGACAGATCTAGCTCCTTACAAAGTGACCCATACTGTATTTTTAATAATATTATTCTTATTTTATGTAAAGTTATCTGTGTTATCTACATAATTCAAAAATTATATTTGGAAAAATATTTAAACCCTTGCCCCATTTTAACTGAACTGTTAACAAATAAAACAACCTCAATACATTACTTTTAAAATGTGTGTCTGTGTAGGTAATCAAGATGATCTCTAATAGCTCTTAATATTTTTTTCTTAAGGCACTGTTTATGTACTCTGAAAATGAATTTTGTCTTATACTTCTGAATTCTGTTGCAAACCTGAATATTGCACATATTACAGGGATGTATATCCTATTACAGTGCCTGCCATTCTCCTCATTTGTCTTTCTACTAGCTCTAGTACTACACATTCAAGTGTATATATGCTTCAAATGTCAGAATGAGACCAAGTGCTGATTGCAGATGAACTGTTCATATGCAGGTTCAAACTGAAACTGATGAAAATTAGAACAAGTGTAGGAGAGCCAAGGTATGACCTTGAGTATATCCCATCTGAGTTCAGAGACCATCTCATGGGCTAGGGCCTCTGCGTAATAAAAGAGGAATCAAGTGGTGATTTGGACTCTGTACCCTTCTCTGTCAGTAACTTGCATACAATCCTGGATAATCTTTGGTTCAGGTCCAACATTACTCAATAGATGATAGAAACAATACACTGGAGTAAGCACGATGAGTCTGAAAGCTGAGAAGCTGTGGTGCTATCAGTTAAGAAGCCTGGCTGACCAGCCAAGAAGATAAGATTAACATAACAATAACACAACCTATATATGAAGTGTGATAAAACTATACAAGTAAAATACCATGAAAGCTTTTTAGGAGAAATTTGACTTCCAGCAGTGTATATTAGCAAAGGCATGTTAGAATACAAAACAGGAATGCTTGTTTTCATTGATGAAATGTATTACTGGAATTTATTTTATTGATACAGGTTTAGTAAGGCCATAGAAAGAAGAATGCAAGTGTTATTTTTAACTTCAAAAAATACCTGAGATTGTAAGGATTGCCATAAAATATATATTTGTTCTATAAGCTTTTGGAATCACTGAACAATGAATGCCAGAAGTCATTAGAAAGCATAGATTTCATATACATTCAAGTACAATATGTACTTTTCTATATGCCTTAGTATTTCACAAGAACTAGCTTATGATTTTTATCTGTGTGTGTTTTCAAGTTACAAAATGCCCCTTCACTTATTTAAGAGAAAAATTATGATATTTCAACTTGCTATATCCTATACCAGATTTCTCTGCCATTTTTACCAGTCAAAAATAAAGCACCTACCTTTTTAGTACTGAAAGCATACTTTCTTTTAAACCTATAAAGCTTCTGTATTAATAGAATCCCAAACATTCCATAGTGGTTGCTCAACATTCTGAAATGTGAGTTTAGAAAGCCCATTTTGATCTAAACTGTTTACTCTGATTTTCATCAGGGGATACTGAACAAGGGTCTACAGTTCAGTTCTTAAAACTGTGGTCCACTTAGGGAACCTCAGTGAGGTTAACTGGCAACATTCAGAATGCCAGGGAAACAGGGGAAAATTGTTGTTCCCGACATTTTTCAAATGATTTTCTAAACAGAACGCTTCTATTAGAATTTTGAAAAAGGGTTTCAGTGCTTGCAGAGTAAGATTCAGAGGTGAGGAGATTGCTATTAACATGATGGAGAAAAGCATTGGCTGGAAAGATCAGGAATGAAGAGAAAAGAGAGGAAAGGGAGACAAAGAGAAAAGAAAAGGCAGAGACTAGAGAAAAACATGACAAATGACAATTTTTATCAAGTATTTTGCTTCTTAGTTGATAAAAAATCCAAAAGCCCCACATTATTACCATGTGCTTTCAATGATACAAAAGAAAAAAATGTTATTAACTCAAATATTGAATTTTACCTATAAAATATCAATATCATACTTCAATAGAAAAAGTAGTGACATTTAAAAAGGGACAACACAGGAAAAGGGAACATTTGGGTAGCAAAATCCTGACCTCTAGAAAAATTGTTATTACTTATCCTTCAGTAATCCTTTTCAGAGTTTAGCAATTTGTCTTGCATTGCAAATTTTATAAGAATTTATTGTGTGATGCAAGAAGGTTTGCATTATAGCATTTTTCATAGAGAAATTACTGATTATTTGCATAGCAACAGATGCTCATACAGAAATCTATTCTTTCCACAGGGAAAACATGTATCTATCTCATCCTTTGCAGTGGAAGTCTCTTCAGAGAAGACCCTGCACTTGATCCACCTTAGATACTCTGGCATTTTACCACAATATCCAGCACATATGAAGAACTTAGTAAGTTGGACAAATGGAAATATCCAAACTGGGGTGGAAACTACTATGCAACAGTTATTATCCATGGACATGAAACCTTTCCTGAAACACAGAACTGCAGGTTAAATATGGCCCTTTCAGGGCTCTTTCTGAACAATGTCTTTCTTCACAGTTATATCACAAAATTTGATATCTCTCTTGAGAAAAATCACAAATGAAGTATGTTCCTTGCTACTTAAACCATGGAAAGCAAACATGACAACTGAGTTTTAGAAAGCAGAAGCTCTCTCATGCACCTGACCAATATAGCATTATCAATTGACAGACACATGGTTATCAACTTACTCAAGCAAATGAAAATTTTATGAATACCCACCATCCATGGCATATGTTAACAGAGTTTGGCTGTTGTTTTTAGGTACTATCAAGTCATTGTCTGACTCATTGTGACCCTCTGTACAACAGATGAAACACTACCCGACACTATGCCATGCCCAGCACTATTGTCAGTATTTCTCTGTTATTCATAAGGTTTTCAATGACTGTTTTTTGATAGTGAGCTGCCAGGTCCTACTCCCAAGACTACAGCACCTAGTATTTCCAAGTAGTCCCTCATCCAAGCAATAATCAGGCCTGATCCTGTTTAGCTTTTGAGATCTGACATGATCAGACACTACAGTGGTACATCTGCAGGCAGAGTCTAGCAGAGAGATTTAAATCATATTATGTACAGTATTCCCATTTCTTATTATAAACCATTTTCACATCACTGATATGAACTGCAGGAGTTTTCATGGCTGTTTTCTATTTGTTGTTTGGATCAGTACTCACTAAAAGAGTTCATTGTGTTCAGACCCTGCCAATTTTGATAAGGTGCAAATATTTATCTGCCATAAGAAGAATCCAGCAGAATGAAGACTTTTTATACAATATTTGTCCAGAAGTAAAATTGCTAAAACAGGCCAAAAATGAATTTAGAATAATACTATTAAATATTCCATATTGAATCTTACTACTGAGTTGAACCCTCAACCCATTTTTATTTTTTATTTTATTTTGACTCAAGGTTTCACTAAGTTAAGCATGCTGCATCTGACCTGTAACTTGTTATTCTCCTGGCTCTGCCTCCTGAATTGCTGGGAAATAGGCATGTGCCAATGCACCTAACCTCCATATTGAATGTTAATTGATAAATTATGCCCTGCAAACTCTGTAGTGTAATATAGTAAATATTAATTTGTCATTTTAAAGCAACTATAAGATATGTACCCCACATAATGTCAGTTTGCCATAGTATGGGGGCTTGAGTGTTGCTGTGATGCTAAAAGCTATGCTGCCAATACTACAGATACCAGTAGAGTCACCCATGGTGGACAAATATCAGCTAAGCTTCCAGACTAAGACAAACTAAAGGAGCAGGACCTGGCAGCCCACTCCTGAAATAATCAGAGATTGAGAACTCTATGAATAGCAGAGAAACATTGTCAGGTACAGTGCCAGAAAATGAGCCTCCAGGTTGGAAGGTACACAAAAGATGACAGGGGAAGTATTATTTCCTCAAAGGAGAGTCTACCTTAAGACAGAAATGGACTAAAGCCTCAGAGAACTCCATTTGCTGATGTGGCATGCCTCAAATTGAGGAAGAATAATTGTAAACATTCGTTAATAATTGGAATGTGGACTGCATGTACTATGAATCTAGGAAATTAGAAACCATCAAAAGGGAAATGGAGTGCAAAAACATTGACATTCTAGGCATCAGTGAGCTAAAATAGATTGGCATGGGACATTTTGAATCAAATACTCATATGGTCTACTACGCTGGAAAAGACAAAGAGAAATGGGGTTGCATTCATCATGAAAAAAGACATCTCAATCTGTCCTGAATACCAGGCTGGCAGTGATAAAATAATATCCATACTCCTACAAGGAAGGGCAGTTAATATGACTATTATCCAAATTTACACACCCACCACTAAGGTCACAAATGAAGATAGAGAATATTTTTTAACCAGATTCTTCAATATGAAATAGGTCAAATATGCAATCAGGATGTACTGATAATTACTGGTGACTGGAATGCAAAAGTTGGAAACAAAGAAGAAGGCTCAGTGGTCAGAAAATATGGCCTTGGTGACAGAAATGATGCTGAGATTGCATGTTAGAATTTTGTCAGACCAATGACCATTTCATTGAAAATACATTTTTCATCAATATAAGTGGTGACTATACATATGGAATTCACCAGATAGAATACACAGGAATCAAATAGACTACATGTGTGAAAGAGAAGATGGAAAAGCTCAATATCAAATGTCAGAACGAGACCAAGTGCTGACTGCAGATTGGACCATCAACTGCTCATATGCAGGTTCAAACTGAAACTGATGAAAATTAGAACAAGTGTAGGAGAGCCAAGGTATGACCTTGAGTATATCCCATCTGAGTTCAGAGACCATCTCATGAACATGCTTCATGTAGTAAATACTAAGGAAGACCAGGTGAGTAGTCACATGATATCAAAGATATTACTCAAGAGGCAAGCAAAAGGTTATTTAAAAGAAAAGAGAAAAATAAAAACTAAGTTACATGTCAAAATAGACTCTGAAACTTGCCTGTGAACATCCAGAAGCTAAAGTAAAAGGAAGACATGATGAACTTAAAGAACAGAACAGAAGACTTCACAGGGCATCTCAAGAAGACAAAATCAAATGTTATAATGACATTTGCAAAGAGCTGGAGATAGAAAACTAAAAGGGAAGAGTATGCTCTATTTTTTCTCAAGCTTAAAAGATTGAAGAAAAAAATTCAAGCCTTGAGTGGCAATAGTGAAGGAATCCACAGAGAGAATATGAAACAACACAGGAAATATCAAAAGAAGATGGAAGGAATATGTATAGAGTTATTATACCAAAAAGAATTGGTGGATGACCAACCATTTCCAGTGGTTGCATATGATCAGGAACCAATGGTATTAAAAGACAAAGTGGAAGCTGCCTTGAAGAAATTGGTGAAATGCAAGTCTCCAGAACCAATGGTATTAAAAGACAAAGTGGAAGCTGCCTTGAAGAAATTGATGAAACACAAGTCTCCAGGAATTGATGGAATACCAGTAGAGATGTTTCAATAAATAGATGTAGCTTTAGAGGTGCTAACTTGTTTATGCCAAAGAGATTTGGAAAAGAACTACCTGGCCAAGTGACTGGAAGAGATCAATATTTGTGCCTATTCACAAGAAAGAGGATCCAATCAAATGTTAAAATTATTGGACAATATCATTAACATCACAGGCAAGCAAAATTCAATTAAAGATCATTCAAAAGTGACTGAAACAGTTTATATACAGGGAATGCCAGAAAATCAAGGCACATGCAGAAGGGGGCATGGAGCCAGGCTCGTCATTGCTGATGTCACATGGATATTAGTGGAAAGCAGAGAATACCAGAAAGATGTCTCTATGATTTATTGACTATGAAAAGGCATTTGACTGTGTGAATCACAGCAAGTTATGGATAATACTGCAAAGAATAGGAATACCAGAGCATCTACTTGTACTCATGGGGAATCTATATATCGACCAGGGGGCAGTTGTTCGAACAAGGAAACACTGCCTGGCTTAAAGTTGAGAAAGGTGTGTGTCAGGGCTGTATTCTTTCACTGTACCTCTTCAATTTCTATGCTGAGCATACAATCCAAGAAGCTGGACTGTATGAAGATGAACGCCACATCATGATTAGAAGAAGACTAATTAACAACCAGTATTGTACAGACGACACAACTCTGTTTGCCGATAATGAAGAGGATTTGATACATTCACTGATTAAGAAAAAAAAAATCCACAGCCTCAATATGGATCGCACCTCAAAATCAGTAAATCAAAAATCCTTACAACTGGGTCACTATGCAATTTCACAATAAGTGGAGAAAAGACTGAGGTTGTCCATGATTTTGCTTTACTCGATTCTACAATCAACACTAATGGAAGCAGCAATCAAGAGAAATAAAGAGACAATTCCATTGGGAAAACTATTATAGAAGACCTTTTAAAAATATTGAAAAGTAAATATGTCACCTTGAAGATGAAGGTTTGCCTGACTTATGCCATGTTTTTTTAGTCACATCATATGATTGTGAAAGCTGGACATTGAATAAGGAAGACAGGAGAAGAATTGATGCTTTTGAATTATGGTGCTGGAGAAGAATATCCAATATGCAATGGACTGCCAAAAGAACCAACAGATCTGTCCTAGAAGAAGTACAGTCAGAGTGCTCCTTGGAAGCAAGGATAGCTAGACTGTGTCTTACATATTTTGAACATGTAGTCAGGAGAGACCAATCCCTGGAGAAGGACATCATGTTTGAGAGAGTGGCAGGTGAACAACAACAAAAAAAGGAAAACCCTCATCTGGATGGATTGATTCAGTGTCTACAACAATGGTCTTAAAAGTAAATAAGATCCTGTGCCTGGCATATAATCAGAGAGCGTTTTGTTCTGTTGTACATAGGGTTGCTATGAGTCTGACTGGAATTGACAGCACCTAACAATAACAACAACAACAACAACAACAATAACAACAACAACAACAAGAAATATTCAAGTAGTCCTAAAGATACCTGTGCCATAATTAGTATTTAGGGCATTTTTACAGTTCAGTTCTCATTTTATAGCTATTTATTTTATAATTATGTGGAATCAATGATGAGATTTTTTATATTTCCTAAATTAATAAGTGCGTTTTTATTGTTCCCCCCTGTGGCAATTATTCCCATGCTGAATGACCACAGATGCCCCCCCCCACACGCATGGTCTTTGTCTTCTGATGTTCATTCCTTTATGTGATCCCTAGCCCTTCAAGACCTGTGACAGGGATTCTAATCAGTGGAATCAGAAAAACAGAAGAAATGCCTCCCCTGTGACTGTGCTGGATTGTACAAGACTATGTCTTGACAACAGAATCACTCTGGGGCCTCTCCTTGCTTCCTTGATGAAGTATGAGATAATGCTGGAAATGCTCATGTGGCAAAGAACTACAGGTGACCTGTAGACATTGTGGAGGGTATTACTTGCTAAGGAGAGATTTCTGGCTGACAACCAGGAAGAAGGCATGGCTGTAAGTCCCATCACCAGAAGGAAATGAATTCTGCAAGTAACTGAAATCAACTTGCAAATGGATTCCTTCCCTGAAGCCTCCAAGTGTAACTACAGATTTCAGTTGTGTAATTCTAAATACACAACTCAGCTGATCTGTGTAGGTATTATAGATTCAGAAAATTTGAGATAATAAATGTGTATTGTTTTAAGTTGCCAAATTTGTGATAATTTTTTCTACAGGTAACTAGTGTACCAACTGTTCTGCAAAAACTTTCTTAAAGTCTAAGTATAGTAATGTCTTACAAATAAGAATGATAACTCACTTTTATGTTGAAGAAATATTTTTAGTGCCAGGTACTGTTCTAGCTACTAAGGACATGGTAAAGAACACCAAAGATAAAATCCATATGCTTTAATTAAGAATATATTCATGACATTTAAAATTATCATGGGATAATTAAATAGCTATAATTATATAAATGAATAACAAAAGACCAACTTTGGTCAAGAGAATTAGGAAAAGCCCCCTCCTTGATGTGCTGTAGATATTTAACAATAGGCTCTTGGCAACAAGTAGAGGATGAATTTATAGTATTTGCCTGTTTGTATGTTATCGGTCTAAATATGGTTTGAATTTCTGGCAGTCCCAGTCAATACAATGCTGCAGTTGCTTTTGAATAATCTTTAGCAGAATTTTACTTGTGTGTGATATTAATGCTACCAAGGACATCATTGCTGATATTGGATATTGGTTGAAAGCAGAGAATACTAGAAAGATGTCTGTTCATGTTTTATTGACTATGCAAAGGCATTTGATTGTGTGATTATGACAAATTATGGATAACATTTCAATGAATACTAGGAGATTTAATTGTACTCAGGAGGAATCCTGAGTACATGGACCAAGAGGCAGCCCTTTGAAGAGAATGAGGAAACACTGCTTCATTTAGTGTCAGGAAAGTTGTATATGAAGGCTGTATTCTTTCACTGTACCTCTTCACTCACTATGTGGAGAAAATAATCTGAGAAGCTGGATTTAGGAATAAGAACATGGCATCAGAATTGGAGGAAGATTACTTAACAACCTGCATTATGCAGTTAATGCAACTTTGCTTGCTGAAAGTGAAGAGGATTTGGAACATTTACTGATAAAGATCAAAGAACACAGCCTTCAGTATTGATTGCTTCTCAACATAAAGGAAACAAAAATCCTTGCAACTGGGTCAGTATGAAACTTCATGATAAATGGAGATAAGATGAAGGTTGTCCAAGATTTTGCTTTACTTTGTTCTATAATCAATACCCATGGAACCAGCAGTCAAGAAATCAAAAGAAGCATTGCATAGGGAAAAACTGTTGCAAAAGACCTCTTTAAAATGTTGAAAAGTAAAGATGTCACATTGAAGATGAAGATGCACCTGACTCATACCATGGTATTTTCAGTCACAACGTATGATTGTGAAAGCTGGACATTGAATAAGGAAGACAGGACAAAACTGATGCTTTTGAATTATGGTTCTGCAGATGAATATTGAATATACTATGGACTTCTGAAAGAACCAACAGATCTATCCTAGAAGAAGTGCAAGCAGAGTGCCCCATGGAAGCAAGGATGTCTAGATTGCATTTTATGTAATTTGGACATAGTCAGGGGGGCCAATCCCTGGAGAAGGACATTATATTTGAGAGAGTGGCAGGTCAGCAAAGAGAAAGAAGAGCCTCAACTACATGGATTGACACATTGGCTGCCACAAAGGGCTTAAACACAGAAAAGATTGTATGCATGGCACAGTGTTGGGTAGTGTTTCATTCTGTTGGACACAGGGTCACTATGAGTTGGATCTGAGTCATGGGCACTTAATAACAATAACAGTGCTATCAATACTCCTATAATAGTCAATTTTAAGATGTTGTAGTGCCACTGAATTAGGAAGAAATTTATATAGTCAACTTCTGCAATGTAGTACAGGCAGGCCCATATATACCACTAGACTTTTCTTTAAAACTGCCAATTGAACTAAGTAAGGAAAAATGAGTCTGACTTTATCAGTGATGGGACTCAAAAGCATTCTAGAAAAGCAGCCAGAATATAAAAGTATCTGTACCCAGATGAATGTTCTTGTTTAAAGAACTGAAAGAAATTTTATAATAAAAGATTTCTTAGTAATTTGGAAAAAAGTGTATTCATTAATGTGTTAAGTTCCTGCTTCATCTCATCATATTTTATGTTTCCACAACAAAACAGCTTATATGAAGGTAAATATTATGCAATATAAATTTCTTTGTGCATGAATGAACCTGAAAAAGAAAATTGTTAAGCTTTTGTTTACTACCTGGCTACTCATGAGTATATATTATCTGAAATGAAAGTAGATTTGAGTAACTCTTCCACCTGAGCCCCTCATAAAGATTTATATGGTTTGACATAATTAATTGACTTCTCCTTGAATGCTGACAGTGACTAATGCTGCCCTGTTTTCGTGGAAGCATTTTTTTATAGGACATTTTTAATGTACACCTTAATGTGATTCATTCTGACATGCTTTTCATTGTGGCATTTACATATATGCATTTTGATGTACATTATTCATATAGGTTCCCCTTTTGATCTTATCCATGTTTCCTGGAGGTGATCTTTGGTTTACCTCATCCACTTCCTTCTTATTATGAATGAGAAAACTGAGGTTTGGGAGATTAAATGAGGCACATAAACAGAATGGCAAAGAAGTGTCTAGATCTCAGGCCTTGTAATTCCAGATCTAGTATCCTTTCTGCTGTACCATACTGTGAAAAATTATAACAAATTTTCCTACCTATAAACCTAAGAGAGACATTATAACATTGCTCTCTGAAATAGAACTGCTAGTTAAAATATGGTAGAATGCTCAAGTTATACATGAAACCTAGAGCTTTTTATTTCCAAAATAAAAAATGATGTCAGCTCTTAGTTTTTACTTCATTTTTGACTGAGAATTATTTCCCTTATATTCGTAATCTCACCCAAATTGAGGTAAAGGTGAACCAAACCAATAATGTTTATAAATAAAGCTTTGTTCTTACTATTTATAAGTAACCATCACCAAAAGCTGTTGTTCTGGAATGTCCATGTAAACATCTGAGGCAGAGCCATAGAAGATACATCATTAAGCCAGTGTGAATGTAATTGAAAGAACAATTTTTTATCCTTCTTCAAGTCCCAGTTCTGAGTAAGATAAAATTACCTCTTTATTCTATTCACTTTCCTATTAAGGTGGTAGTGGCTATCCTACCTAAAAATATGATTTTTTACAATAAAAGGAAAGATGTCTTTGCAATGTGTTTGTGTGTAGCTATAGAGGGCAGAGGGATTTTTTGCTCAAAGACACCATTATTCCTCAGCTGACCACCATAGTCTGGTGGTAAGAGAATGAATGAAGAGCAGGTGATGATGCATACACCACAAGAAAAGCATTACATCTGATGGAGCAAAATGAAAATTATAATGTATATATGGGGAATTATCCTACATTGTCAAATGAGTATGAACTGTACCATTTTTGAGTAGTATAGTTTCATCTTGGGTAGGGTATGGAGGAGAAGAAGGCAATTACAGTTATCTAGTGAATAATACATATGGGAAATGATGTCACCACCACACATGGATGCAGAGACCTTGAAGAATATTGTGTACTGAGTGCCATAGTACACTCTGGAATGAGCTGTTGAAGCCATTATTGAGGTTATTTTAGACCAAATAATTCAGACTTGTGAGAGGGATGGGAACCATCTTGCCATGGTAGGTGGGAACCTTCTGGAAAAGTGTTTGACTATTCCAGAAAGGGGGATATAGTTCCACAGGAAGACATTAGAAGGGCTACTTGTTTTTTAGGGGAAGTAAATATAGGAAGTACAGAATATTTATAGGGAAACTCTGTGAAAGGTTTAAGCTTTTGTTCTTTACCCTTAGACCAAACATTCTCAGCCATGGGTGCCTTTCCCCTAGAGAGATCATTTGGCAATGTTTGAAGGTTTTTTCTTTTTTTTTTTTCTTGGTACAAGTCAGGTAAGGTGCTATTGGCATCTGATGGGTATAGGGCAAGGACGTTTCTAAACATACTACAGTGCACAGGACATCCCCTTGAAACAAAAGAGTACACAATACTCAGGTTGAGAAAGCTGACCTTAGACTAAGAATGGTCATATTATACATCCTAATTTAAGCTCTATTCCTGGTGGATTAATTCTCAACCCATTATACAGTATTTTTGCACATATTGTCTTGTGCTTGTGGTACTATAGAAATTGATCAGGAAGGGGAAGCATAGCAAAATGAGGTCTTTCTCACATTACTTTCCCCTTGTAGAAGCATCACATCAAGGAGATAAAAAGTTCATAGTTCCAAGAAGTGAGCTGCTGCTGAGAACTCTGTGGCCTACTATGTCATTTAATTTCTTACTATCTGTGAAACCTAAGTGCACCTTTTCTCTATTTTCTACTAGGAGGTGCAAACTACATTTCCCATATTTTTCTGCTAGATAGATTTCTGTTAGGTTCCACTTTTGAGAGGCATTGACAGTAGACTGGAGGGTGAGAAGATGAGAGAAACAACTGTCTTTCTTTTTCAGCCCCTGGTGCATCTCTCTAGCAGTAGGGGAAGCAAACATCCCCAGACCCAGCATTATGGTACCCCTTTAAAGGTACCATCACCAGACCTGTGATAAAAGCACCAAATGTACCACCCCCATCCCAATAAACCTGATTACCAGCCATGTACCCCATCCCTGAGCACTAGGACCATGAGGCCCTTTCTCTCTAATCTTAGGTCATGGTGAGTGGTGAGCTCAAATTTCCCTTTAACCCTTATAACCTGTTGACAAGAATGTAATTTAGTTCAGTCACTATGGGAATCTCTATGGAATGCTTCATAAAACTAAAAATAGAACTACCATATGATCTAGCTATACCACTCCTGAGTATATGCCCAAAGGAATCAAATTCAGCACATGATAGAAACACATGCCCACCCATGTTCACTGAGACACTATTCACAATAGCCAAGGTACAGAATCAGCCAAAGTGCTCTCAGTGAATGAATGGATAAAGAAAATGTATTTATATGCAATGTACTATTATTCAGTTATAAAGAAGAAAAATATATTTTGCAGGAAAATGGATGGAACTGGGGAACATCATAGTAAATAAAATAAGCCTGACTCAGAAAGACAAATACTGCATGTTTCTCTCATATGTGGAAACTAGAGTTTAAAAAAAGGACACAAAAGTACAAGTGGGACTATTTTGAGGGGGAGTGACCAAAAGGAGGGGGCAGGAGGCAAGACAGATTAAGGGGAGTACGTGTTATTAGAGCACACTGTATGCATCTATGAAAATGTGATGATGAAAGCCATTGTTTTGTACAAATAAAAATGTCCAATCAACATGTATGTAAAACAGGACATATATGAAAATGATCAATGGTCTTCTTTCATAGTAGCAAATGACTTGGAAATAAGTCAGAAGTTCTTTGACCAAAAAAGGTAAATGGACTTTTAATGTAATGAAAGAGAAGAAAGAAAGAAGTAGAATGTAGCTGAGGCTTAAAGGCTAATGGGGCAAAGATTCAAATAAGGAGAGAGAGAATCAAGAAGACATCAGGTTGTCGAGAATCAGAAAAAGTCAGACATTATTCCAGGTTCTAGGATACAATAGTAAAGACACAAAGTACCCAACTGGCCATGCTCCAAGGGTTGGGTACACAATGTTAACAGTTTGACCTAATAGAAAAAGGAAAATATTGCATTACTACTGGCAAGAAATTAAATAGCAGTACATATTTTTTAGAAGATACCTGTTCTTTGATTAATTTCACTTAAAATTCCATATAACTGTTTGTGAGGAAAACAGTATAGAGAATATTACTTGTGTGTCAATTCCTTCATTATGAAAATAAAATAATAAGAGTATCTTCATCATGGTTGTTTTGTGATTAACTGATGCAAATTGTCAAGAAATGGGGCTCGAATACTGTAAGTGCTCCAGAAATTTTAAGAATATTTTTCTCTTTTTACTTTCTCTTCTACTTATTCCCTTTCTTTATTGTTATCTAAAGTTCAAGAAGAGACTAGGTGGTAGAGATGGAATTTGGAAGTGGTCATCATGGTGTTGGAAGTTGAAGAGGACAAGAGTGCTAGCAAGACAATGGTGATTCAGAGAAAGGAGGCCTATTCAAAGTCATGCTGAGCTAAAAATGTGAAGATTGGCTTAGGCAAATAAGCCTTCCTCCTTTGGCAGAAAATTTATGTCATAAAGTATGGAAATGACAGGATCTGTCTACAGGACTATGTTGAGCTCACACCTGGATTATGAATCATTTCTAAGGTCATCATTATTAGAAGTATGTAGAAAAACTAGGTAGAGTTCAGAGAAAAGTAATAAGAGTGATTAAAAACTTGAAGTTGATAGATTTATGAGTAAAGATTATAAGCTAGAACATGCTTCAACAAAGACTGTGAGGAGACAGGTCTAATTAATCTCCAAGAGTTTTTAAAGAGTAGCAAACAGAGGGAAAAAGTAATTATTTTCCTCTATTGAAAAAGGAAAAACTTAAGTCTACTAGCCCAAATATTAGAAAAGGAGACCCTGACGTTGAAAAAGTTTATTTTGTGGAGTTCTATGAAATAGTTCTGTGTGACTATAAAGCACAAAAAGCATAATGAAAAATGTCTAGGAATCTTATTGCTAGATAAATAGAATTTCCATGAGAGCAAATATTTGGGTCTGTTTTACTGATATATCATCAATATCTAGGAGAGTGCTTGATATTTTGGAAGTGTTCAATGAATATACAGTTTTTTTCTTACAAAAAAAAGATATCCTCAAGACTTAAAATTCAAGATTGTTTCATAGAGTCAGGAATATGTCCATGATTATCTATGAATATATCCAAATGAAGGCAGAA